>MU620076.1:0-12348 GCA_025201785.1 Xylaria longipes
TTAAAAAAAGTTAAAAAAATAATAAATATTATTATAATAAAAAAAATAAATATAATAAAAAATATTAAAATTAAAAGTATAAATTAAAAAAAAAAGTAAAAAAACTTACTATTAAGCTATAAAAAAAAAATTTATTAAAATAATAAAAAAATAATTTATATTTAGTTAACGTTTTATATATTATTTATATTTATAACTAATAAAATATTATTATTTATTTAAATATTTAATAATTTATAATTTTTAATATTAAACAAGCTTTTAAATAATAAATAATATTAAATTTATTATTTTATACTTTATAAACTATAAACTTTTAGCACATATTTTATACCTAGTATAAATAAATTATTAATAGTTATAAATCTTTATTTATAAAATTAAAAATTATAGGCTTTTATTATAATTTCTACGTTAAAAAATAAGCTATAATATTAAATTTTTTTACTTTATTATATATAGCTGTAATTTTTTTATACAAAGCAGGGCAAAAAATAAAACAAAAAATACGTAATATTTTATAACTTTATATTAATTATTCTTTATTAAACTACGTTAAACAGCTTTTATATAAACTATATATACTTTAAGTTTAACTTTTTAAATAAAATAATATAAAAATACTTATAGCTTATTTATTTTAATAAATAAAAAATTTAAAAATTTTAAACAATTATATAAAATTAAAAAAAGCTTATATTATATATTATTTTATAATATAATATAATAGTTTTTTTATTTTAAATTAGCTTTTAATTAAAGGTTTTTTTAATATACCGGATATTTTATATTTAAGGTTATTATAAGGCTATATAACGTATAAAATATAAAATTTAAAAATAAATATATAAACTTTTTTCGTAGTTAGTTACGTAAACTTTTTTATTATATAATAATAGCAGTATAATTAAATACTTTATTATAAATATTAGTTTATAGTTTTAATAGTTTTTTATTATATTATTAATTAAACTTATTAATTATAATATAAATAATTTATTATATAAACATAAAAACTTAAAACTAAATTTAAGTTTTTAAGTTTAAAGAATTTTATATTTATAAAAATATTTATATAATTATATTATATAATTAATAATTTAGTTAAATAATAAAGCTTTTATATTATAAAAACTTTTATTTATTTTTATATAAGTTTTAACTTGTTCAAGATTATATAATTTAAAAGTAAAAAGAAATAAAGCGGCTAGCTTAAATAAAGCTATTTATATATATAGCTTTAAGTTTGCCTGCTTAGTTAAATAAAAAACTTATATTTTTAAATTCTTTTTTAGTTATATATATTTTATTATATATATAATTTTTTAGTAGTTATTTTAATATTTATTAAATATAGTATTTAATTAATAAAAATTAAAATTAAGTTATTTTTAAACTTATATACTATTATTATTAATATTTATAATATATAAATTTTTTATTATATACCTTACTATTAACAACTTTATATTAAAAATATATTTATTATTTTTTTTTTATATTTTTATATTTAATAATTACCTAAGTTATTTTTTATAACTAGTTAAAAACTAGATTAATATATTTTTTAAATTAATATTACTATTACTTTTTATATTATTATTATTTTTTATATTATTAGCTTTTTTTTTATTAATAGCTTAAATATTTAATTTAAACGTTTATAGTTTAAATAATAGTAGTATAAAAGAAGTAGCTAAATATATATCGTGTTTTTTAGTTAAAACTTAAAACTTTAAACTATTATTATTAAATTAATGCTAGTTTTGCTAGATTTAAATTTTTAAAGTTAATATAATAGTTAAATAAATTATACGGTTTTTATAATAATTATAAAATAAATTATAGCAGCGTTTTTTAAATTTTAATTATAATAGTTTATATTATTTAAATTATAAAAAATATTTTATAATAACTAGTAATATTAATATTTATAAATTATATAATAAAAATATTATAAACGGAAACTTGCCGGTTTACTATTAATTAAATATGCTATAAATATTATATAAATATTTCTAGCTTAAGGAAATTAATATTTTATATTTTTTTAAAAAATAGTTTTTAGTTTTTAATATTATATTTAGCTATATTATTAAGTTTGCTTTTAATTTTAAAATTAATTATTTTATTAATTTATTTTATTATAAAGTTATTAAATATATTTTTATTTTTATTAATAATATATTTTTAGTTATTAATATACTTTTATAATTAATTAAAAATATAAAAAATAAAATTAAAGTTATATAGGTTGGATTAAATAAACTATAAAAAAAAATATATTATTTTTTTTTAAACTTTATAAAATTGTTATAATAAAAACGTTATTTTAGTTTTATGTTAATAATTATTTATATTAAAATATTTTTAAAAATATATAATTTTAAAATATATAAAAAGCAGTAGAAAAAATAATACTATTATTTGTTTTTAAAAATATTATTATTATATTAAATACTGCTATAAAAGCTGCCGAGCGTTCCGGCTATGTTTTTTTTAATACAGGCTATTTTTTAATATTTAGTAAATTTAATATATTTAGTTTTATAATATTTATTTTTATTAACTTAATAAAGATTTTTTTTATATTATTAATATTAATAAATTAATTAATAGTTAATAGTATTACTAATATAATAGCTAATAGTATTAAATAATTATTAATTAAAAAGTTAAAAAATATTATTATTATAAACTAGCTTATAATATTTATTTATTAACCAAATAATAATTATTATAATTTTAATAATAAAACTAATTTAATAATAATATTAATATTTTCTAGCTTTTTCCCGGTAAACTAAAAAAAAGCTACTAATATTAAAAAAGTATAATATATAAAAATAAGTTTTAAAAGTTAATTATATATTTAAGTTATATTTAATAATAAGTTTTTAGAAATTTATAACTTAAATTATTTTATTTTTATATTTATTAAAATCTTTTTATATAAATAAAAAAGTTTAATAAATATTACTATAAACTGTTTTATAAATTATAATACTATTAAAAAAATAAACTTTAGTTTAAAAATATAAGTTATATATTATTATATATATTTTTTAAATATTAATTATTAATAAATATTTTAGTTAAGCTTTTATTAAGCTATACTAGTACAAAAGTTACACTATAACTTATTTAGTTTTTTTATTTTTTATATTTAATTGTTTTATAAAAAGTAATAACATACATATTAGCTTTGCTTAATTAAAAAAAATTTTATTTAAATTAATTTAATAAATATATAACTCGCTTTTAATATTTAAGTTATAAATAACCGCTTTTAAAAAACAACATAATATATTTATAAATAATTTTTAAATAAAAAAACTACTATAAAAAATATTAATTTATAGCTAATAATAGCTTTTTTTTAACAAAAAAAGGATTTTATAATATTAAAAAATTTAAAGCATAGTTATTTGCTATGGTTTATTTATAATATAGTTTATAATAAACTTTAATAATTTAAGTAATTTTATACGCGTTAAAATAAAGAAAAAATTTCATAAGTATTTATATTATTAGCAGTAATTTAATTAATTTAAAACTTATATATATAATATATTATTTTTATTAAAAAAAAAAGTAAACTAAAACCCTGTTATTATAATATAATGGTTTTATTTATATATTAAAGTATTTTTTTTAGAAATTATTAATATTAGCTTTTATAATAAAGTATTTAGCCCTGTTAATTAATTTTTCGGCTATATTAAAATAAACAGCTGTAGCGTGTTTTATTTATATAGCGTAATATAGCTTTTTAATAATATAAATATTAAATAAATTGTTATGTTTATATATAATAAAAATAACTTAGTAAAACTAGTAAAGTTTTTTAAATAAATAAATAAACATTTTTTAAAAAAAGTTAACAAGGTTATTTTAAAGCAACAAATAAATAAAAGTTATATATAAAATAAGCTTTATAATAATTTTTTATTAAAAGATTAAATTACGGTAAAATAAAAAAATAAAGCATATTTTATTATTATTAATATTTAAAAATATAAGTATATATTAATATATTTAAAATATAAAAGTATTAAAAGTAAAAAATATTATTTAAAAACTTAATACTAGTTTAAATAGTTATAAGTTTTAGTATTATATATTTATATTAATAATAAAAATATTTTTTATATTAAATAAAATAATTATTAACGTAATTTATAAACAAGTTATATATATAAACAAGTTATGTATTTTTTACTATTTTATTAGGTTTAATTATACCTAGGTTTTTAGCGAAGGAGGTACAACTAAGTAAAACAAAAGTTTCTTTGGTTTAAAATTTTAGCTGGGAAATTTTTAGTCGTTTAAATAAAAAATTTTACTTTTTTATTTAAAAAACCCCCTTATAATTATTAACTTTTATTATATATATATAGCTATATTTAATATTCCGGTATAAATAAACAGCGATTAATTATTAAATAAATATATATAAGCAAATCTACTTTTTATTTTAAACATAAATAAATATATAATTATTATTATATACTTATTATTTTCTTTTTATTTTTTTATCCGTATATATATATAAATTATTTTATTTAACATTTTTAATATACTTAATACTTTTAATATATTTAATACTTTTAATATATTTAATATATTTATTAAAGTTTTAGCTTTAAAATAGCTAGCAGCTTATATTTATTATAGAATTTTTTTAATTTTACTCGGGTTAAAAATTATTTTAAAAATTTTAATATTATAATATATTTTTTTAATTTAAAGCAAAAACTAATAATTATTTATTATAACTAATAAATTATTTTATATAACTAAAAAAAATTTTAAAAAATAATACTAATAAAATATAAGTTAAGTTTTATTTTTATATTTATTAGTAACTAATAAATTATTTTATATAGCCGGCTTTAGCTTTAATTATATAAAATATTTAAAAAAGCTTTAATTTTACTCGGGTTAAAAATTATTTTAAAAATTTTAATATTATAATATATTTTTTTAACCTAAAGCGGAAACTAATAATTATTTATTATAGCTAATAAATTACTTTATATAGCTAGCTTTAGCTTTAATTATATAAAATATTTAAAAAAGCTTTAATTTTACTCGGGTTAAAAATTATTTTAAAAATTTTAATATTATAATATATTTTTTTAACTTAAAACAAAAACTAATAATTATTTATTATAGCTAATAAATTATTTTATATAACTAGTTTTAGTTTTAGTTGTATAAAATATTTAAAAAAGCTTTAATTTTATTTAAGTTAAAAATTATTTTAAAAATTTTAATATTATAATATATTTTTTTAATTTAAAATAAAAACTAATAATTATTTATTATAGCTAATAAATTATTTTATATAGCTAAAAAAATCCTTAAAAAATAACGCTAGCAAAGTATAAGCTAAATTTTACTTTTATATTTGTTAATAACTAATAAATTATTTTATATAGCTAGTTTTAGCTTTAGTTATATAAAACATTTAAAAAAGCTTTAAGTTTAATAAATAGGTTTTTATTATTATTTTTAATAGTAATTATATTAATTATTTTAAACTTATTTAATTTTATATTTGTTTTAATTTTAAATATTTTTATATAAACTTAAATATATTAAGTTTAGATTAATAATTAATATAAAAAATAAACTAATTGTTAAATTTATATAAAAAAAATTTATATAAATAATATAATAATTAATAAATAAATTTAATATAAATAATAATAATAATAATTATTAGCTGGTTAAACGGATTATATTAATTATTTAAGCTTAATTTTTATTTTTTAATAAAAATTTATTTATATTTTTTTTAAGTAAACAGCGCGGCTATTTAAGGAGTAATTAGTATATTTCTGTTTTTTTTATTAAGCTTTTATAGCTGTTTAAAAAAAAAAAACTATTAAATTATTTATATAATAATTATATTAATTGTTTTAAACCTATTTAGTTTTATACTTATATATTAATTATTTTTAACTTATTTAGTTTTATATTTATATATTAATTATTTTTAACTTGTTTAGTTTTATACTTATATATTAATTATTTTTAACTTGTTTAGTTTTATATTTATATATTAATTATTTTAAACCTGTTTAGTTTTATACCTGTTTTAATTTTAAACATTTTTATATAAACCTAAATTTATTAGGTTCGGATTAATAATTAATATAAAAAATAAACTAATTATTAAATTTATATAAAAAAAATCTATATAAATAATATAATAATTAATAAATAAATCTAATATAAATAATAATAATAATAATTATTAGCCGGTTAAACAAATTATATTAATTATTTAGGCCTAATTTTTATTTTTTAACAAAAATCTGCTTATGCTTTTTTTAAACAAATAGCACGGCTGTTTAAAAAGTAGCTAATATATTTCCGTTTTTTTTATTAAACTTTTACAGCTGCTTAAAAAAAAAAAGCTAATAAATTATTTATATTTTATATAGTTATTATTTTAATTATTAGTTATAATATTATATATATTTAATAAGTAGTAGATAATAATTAATAAGTAGTAAGTAGTAATAAAAAAAAGGGTCCTATTAAATAAAAGGTCCTAAAAACTCAGGCTTTCTTACCCCTGGGTTAAAAAGGCTTTTAGTTAATAATTTTATAACTAAAATAGTTATTATTAAAAATTAATCGGATTTTAATTTATTACTTATTTTTATTTTTTTATTATAAATTTTTATATTATAGCTAGTTTTACTATATTATTTATAATATTATTAATATAATATATTTATTTTATTACTACTATAATTTTTTAATATTTATAACTATATTAAGTTTTACGTATCTTTTTAAGTAATTAAATTAATTATATTTTTTATAATAAAACTATTTTTATCCTATAAACGTTTTTTTTTATTTTTTTAATATTTATTTAATATTTTATTTATTTTATAAAGCTTTTAGTTTTTATTATTTATAAAAGTTAGTTAATATATTAATATTTAATTTAATTTTATAAACTAATTAATAACGTTTAAAATTAGTTTTAAAAAACTTTTTTAATAATTAAAAATTTAACTTTTAATAAAAATTAATTACGCGGTTATTTTTTTAACAGTTTTTAGCGTTTAAACAACTTAAAATTTAAATAAATTAATAATATTAAAAATTAACGTTAATAATTATAACTATATATTTAGTTTTAAAATTACAGCTTATAAATTATAAAATATTAATTTTAACCCTTAAAAACTTTTTAAAATATTTAATTTTATAAAAATAATATAATAAGTTTTTTTAAATATAATAAAAAACTTAAGCTTAATAATATAATTAATATATAATTTAATAAATTTATTAATTTAACAACTATACGCCCGTTTTAATATATTATAAAACTTAATATTAAATAGTTATATTAAATATAATAAATAAAAAAATAAAAAAATAATTATAATATTTTATTTTTTATAAAACTTTTTAAATTTAGCTAATATATAATTTTTGTGCTAGTTTAATACTAATAATTAATATACGTTTATTTATAGCAGCCGAAAATATTTTTTAAAATATTTTATTTATTTTAATTTTATATTATTATTTATTTATTTATTAAAACTAGTATTAAATATTTAATTTATTAAAAAATTAATATTTTTATATTAATATTAAAAATAAAAAACGTTTTAAAAAATAATATATAAAAAAATAAATAAACCGCGTAAATTAATAAAATAAATTATTATTAACTATTTTTTATTATTAAACTATATTATTTTATACTTTTTATATTAATTAATATATATAATAACTATATATAAACAAATTTAGCTTATTATAAACTTAGTTTTATTAAAGTTTTAAATATTATTATTATAAATACTATATTATATTTTTATATATATATAACGTTTAAACTACGCGTTAATAATTTTTAAATTTTTATATAATATTTTTTAATAATTATAAACATATATAAACTACGTTTTAAGCTTATTATTTATTAACTAAAAATATACTATATAAGTTATAAAAAAAATTAGTTATATTTTTTATAATAATATAAATAAAGGAATATTTTTATTTATTTAAATTAAAAATATATTTAAAAAAAATATTTTTTTTAATTAAATTAAGTTTATATATATTAGTATAGGTTTTATTATATATAATATATTTATTTATTTTATTATATATTATAATAATAAAAACGTTATAAATTTTAAAAACGTATTAAATATTAATTTTTTTTATTAATTAAATAACTTTAATAATAAAAATTAAATTAGCTTTTTTTATTTAAACAAATATTATATTATTATAAAATTATTACACGATAAAAATAAAATATATATATTAATAAAAAAAATACGCAACTTATTTATATACATAACTTGTTTATAAACTATATTATTATAATTAATATAATAAAATAATAATAATAGTTTTTTAATATAATTATAACTTTGTTTTTATTTTTATAAAAATATAAACTTTATTATTAATATAATATATTATTAATTATATTATAAAGTTTACGTTATTAATATTTTAACAACTAGTTTTTATTATTATATATTTAAATATATTTAAAAAAAACCTAGGCTTTATAAATATATAATAATTAAAGTTTAAAGCTAAAAGTTTAATAATAAAGATTTTAAATAAGATATTTTTAAACTAAAAGTTTTTTTTTATTAAAATAATAAATTATATATTTAGTTATAATATATATTATTTTTTTTAAAATATTTAAAAGTAAATTTATATATTAATTTTATACTAAAAAATTATAAAAGTTTAGCCGAGCTTTTAATATTAAGCAGCTAAGTTGGATAAAAAAACTTTAAAAAACTTATTACTAAATAAAATATACTTATTTTAGCTAAAAAAAAGTATTTGTTTAAATATTTTTTAAGCTTATAATATAAAAGGTTTTTAGCTATAATATTTTTATTTATATAATTATATATTTTATATTTATATTATATTAAAGCTAAAAAATAAATAGTTTATAAGCTATTATTGTTTTAATAATAATTAAAATTATAGTTAATATTATTAATAAGTTTAACGTTTTATAAAACTAATAATTTTAATTATTAATAATATTTTATTATTTAATAAATATAATAATATATTATATATATAATTATAAATAATAAAGTTTAGTTTATTTATATTTTAAAAATAATTTATAAAAGTTTTAACTATAAAGTTAAAATTATTATAAAAATAAAAAAAATTTTAATATTTAAATAAGCTATAGTTTATTTATTTTAATTTTAATTTATTTTATAAATTAAAAAAAAATATAAAATATAATATAAAATAATAAAGTTTAAAAATAAACTATAATTTAAATATTAATAATAATAATATAAATATAGCGCGTAAGTTTATTAATAAAAATAATAATAAAAAAAAAGTTAATAATTTTTTATATTAAAATATATTAATTATATTTATAAAAGGTTTATTAAATTAGTTTATATAGTTATAAAAAGTAGGAATTTTATTATTTAAATAAATAATAAATTTATATATTAAAACTAATTATATTATATACTTTAAGTTATTTAATTATTTTTTATTAAATAATTTTAATTTATATTATAAAATATTATTAGTATTATAAAATAAAAATATAAAGCGAATAAATTAAATATTTAATATAATAAAAAGTGTTATTAAATAATAAAAAATAAAAACTAGGTTTTTAAATTAAAAAATACTATAAGATTTAACGGAAAAAAATAATTATAGTTTTATTAAAAATAAAACAAGTTTTATTATTATTTTTAAAAATAATTTTAATAAAAAGCTACTCGGGCTAAATAAAAACTTTATTTTAATTTTACGAATAAAATAATTATATAATTATAAATAATAATATATTTTTATATAATTTAATGTTTTAGTTAATGTTAAAACTATATAGTTTTATTTTAATAAAATAGTAGTAAAAAAATATAAGTTAAATTATAAATAAATAATAGTTTTTAATCTTGTTTTATAATATTTAAATAAAGTGGATTATTATTAAAAAAAAAATAATAATATTATTAATGTTAAAAATTAGTAAAATATTAACGCTAGTATTTATTTATAACTATATTTTTATTTTTTAAGCGAAAGTAGTATAAGGAAAAGTTATATTATTAAAGTTTTAATAATAATACTAGAATATAAAAAGTAATAAAAACGTATATGCTTTACTATAATATTTAGTTATATAAGGGCTAATATTAATAAAATAATAATATATTTTATATTAAAACTTATAGTTTTTTATTTATTCGATTTAAATAATAACCTTGTTATAAAGAGAAAACTTTTAAAAATAAAATATTAAGCGTAGTAAACAACTAATATTTTAGTAATTAATAAATATAGTATAATATTTAAAGTTAACTTATAAAAAATAAATATATAATTTAAGCAAGTATAAATATAAAATAAATATAGCTTTAAAAGTATATTTATTATTATATTATATAATAATTTTTATTAGTTTAAGCTTATAAATAAAATATTAATATTATATTATAATAAACTAACTAATAAAACTAAATTTAATAAAACTAGTAATAAGTTTTAATTATTATATAATAAATTATATAAAAATAAATAATATTTAAAATATTAATTTTAGTTTAAATTTATTATTATTATAGTTTTAAATAAGTAGATATATATAATAAATAAAATATATATTTAACTATTTTATTATTTACGTGCTAGTTAATAAATAAATAAAAACGTTAATATTTTAAATATAAAAATAGTACATAATAATAATATTATTTTAAACTAAACAACTAAAGCTATTATATTATTAAATATTTTAAAATATAGCTTAAATATTTAAATAATTTTAAGCTTTGCTTAGTTTAAAAAGTAGCTAGTATATATATTTTTATTAAAATATACCGTAGCCTGAAGTATTTTTAAAAAAGTTATATTTTAAATAGCGAACTTAATTATAGATTTTAATATAGTTAAAATATTTATATATTTTTTTTTATAATAAATATACCGGTTATTATAATAAATAATATTTATTAAAGGTTTAAAATAATTAATAATATAAAATATATTTTTAAAAGGTTTATGTTTAATTTTAAAGCTTATATATATAAAATAGCTAATAAAATATTTATTATTATTTAACTGCTATTAATAATTTTTATATTTTTAATAATAATAAAAAATATTTAACTGTTTAATTTTTTATAAAAAGTATTATTAATATTATTAAATATATTTTATATATTAAAATCTGCTTAAAATTTTAAACTATTTGTTAAAAAAAGCTATTTTTTAACTTTTATATTTATTATTATAAAGTATAAGTTATAAAAATAAAGCTATAATATAGTATTTTTAGTATTAACTAAAAAGTATAAAAAAAGGGCGGGTTTTATTAATATATACGTATAACTATTACAGCTAACTAGTTTTAATAGCTTTTACCTTTTTATATTAGTTAAGCTAAAGCACTATTTATAGCTATGTTTTTTTTTTTATATAAAAATAGTAGTAAATAAAATACTAAATTTTAATAAAAATATAATATATAAATATTAAGTAAAAATAAATATAAAAAGCTTAATAAAAAAAGTAGTTATTAAATTTATAAACTAATATTAATTATTATAAAGTTTTTTTTAAAACTTATACTACTAAGAAATTTATACTACTAGGACTAGGTTTATAATTTTTAAACTATATAATAAAAAAAGCTTTATATTTATTTTTTTATATATAGCTAGTAAAATAGTTTTTATAGCTATATAAAAAGATTTAAATTTTTATATAATAATATATATTTATACCTAGCTTATATTAGTATTTTTTAAAAAATTTTTAATATTAATTTTATAACGTTTTATATAATTTGCTGTAGTTTTTAAATAATAAAAGTAGTTAAATTATTTAAACTTATTTTATAAATAAATAAATAAGTAGTTTTAACTGTTTATAATTATAATATAAAAAAAAAGCTTTAATAGTTTAAAAATATAACGTTTATTTATATTTTTATAAAGCTTAAGCTTTGGAAAACCTAGGTTTAATTTTTAGCTAAAGTATTAATATATTTTATATAAGCTTGCGGGCTTATATAAGTTATATAGGTTTTTTTTTTTTTTTTTTATTTGTTTAAATACTTAAGTTTTTAGCGAAAAAAATATAACTAAATAAAATAAAAGTTTTTTTAGTTTAAAATTTTAGCTAGGAAATTTTTAATTGTTTAAATAAGAAATTTTATTTTTTTATTTAAAAAACTTTTTTATAATTATTAGTTTTTATTATATATATATAGTTATATTTAATATTTTAATATAAATAAATAATAATTAATTATTAAATAAATATATATAA
>MU620077.1:0-12333 GCA_025201785.1 Xylaria longipes
TTAAAGCTAATATAATAATAATATATTAAATAATTATAATAGTTTTATTATTATTTTAAAACTTTTATAAATAAATAATATATATTATTTTAATAATTTTTTTTTAATTTTATTAAATAAACTTTTATTTTATTTTATAATATTTATTATAATTAATATATTTAAAAATAGCTTTTTTTATTTTTATAAAATATATAATTTTTTTTTTAAATATTTAAAAGTTTTATAGTAGTTATAACGGGTTTTTTTTAAAATAATTAATAATAATATAATTATATTTATAATAATTAAAATATTATTAAGTTTTTATTTTAAATATAAATAATTTATAATTAAATAATTATATTTTTTATAATAATTTATTATTATAAAATCTTTAAATTATTTATAATATATTTAAATAAAGTAAAATAAAACTATAATAAAACTTAAATTTTTTTAAATATATTTATTTATATATAAAAATTTTTAAATAAATAATTATTAAAATAATTTTAAAAGCTTTATTAATATAAATTTTTTTTAAATATATTAAAAAAATCTTTTTTATTATTATAATAATTTTTTTATATTATAATTTTATATTTATTTTAAAAATAATTATAATTTAATTATTTTTATTAATTTTTTTAAAAAACTTTTTATTAAAAATAATTATTATATTTTTATTATATAGTTTTTTTATTATAATAATTTTTATAAATATTCTTTTATTATAAAAGTTTATAAAGTTTTTATAGTTATTATTTTTTAAATTTATATTATAATAATAAACATGTTTATTTTTTTTAAAGCGTTTTATAAAGCTTTATTAAAATTATAATAAATAATTAATATATTAAAGTTTAATTTTTTATTAATAAGTTTTTTAATAATATTATATTTTTTAAAAACTTTTAATTATTTTATTATTTGTTTTTTTTAAATATTTTATTATAAAAAAAACTTTTTATTTATTTTTTTAATTTTTATTAATTATTTTTTTTTAATTTATAAGTTTATTTTTATTTTAAAAAATATATTTTTAAAAAATATTAAAAAATATATTAAATATAAATTTTTTAATATATTTAATAAATATATTAATAAATAAATTATTTATTATTATATTAATGTTTTTTTTTTATATATTATTATTATTATTATTTTATATACTTTATATTAAAATATTTTTTATTAGTTTTTAAATATTTTTAATTATATTAAATTATTTAACAAGCTTATAAAATTATTTATAATAATAATAAAAATCTAAAAAAGTCTTAAACTATTAATTTAATAAATATTAACAAAAACCTAAATTTCTTTAAGCTAAAGCTTTATTAAAGCTAGTAAAAATAATATAAAAATTTAACTTTTAATAAATATAAAAATATTATAATATTTAAAAAACTAAGGATTAATATTATTATATTTATTAAGTTATATATAAATATAAAATATTAAATATTAATAATTTTAATATTATTATAAAGAAAAGCTTGTTTTTTTTATTATATTTATTTTATTTATAATAAGTTAAAAATTAAATATTTTAATTTATATATATTTAAAACTTTATATACTTAAATTAATTTTAAAAATCTTTTTTTTTTTTTTTTTTTTAATAAATTTAAAGTTTTTTTAAATTTTTATTATTTATTTTTAAAATATTATATTATTTTTTATTATTTTAAATTTAATAATTATTAATAACCTAGTAATATTATTTTTTTATATTTAATTTATATAAATTTAACTTTAATAATATAATTAAAAGCTTTAATATTTTAATTAATTTAAATATTAATATTATAACTAAAATTAATAACATAAAAACCTAGTTATATATATAAATTATAATTTTTATTAATAATATATTTTAATAAGCTAAAAACTATAGTTTTAAAAGCTTTTACGTAAATAAGTTTTATTAAAGCTATTATATTAATATTAAATATAAGGTTTTTTTTAATTATATTTTTAATATAAAGTTCAATAATATTATTTATAGCTTTTATTATTATTAAGTTAAAAAAATATAATAATTTATAGTTTTTTATTTAAGTAGTAAAAAAAACATATAATAGTTAATAAAATATAATTAATTTATATTTTATAGTTTTAATTATTATATTTATATTTAATATTATTTTAATTAAACTTTATAATTTATATTATTTTAAATATAATAGTTTATTTAATTTTAAGTTTTTTTTTTATAATATAATTTTTATTTTTATTATTATTAATAAATATATATTAAAATTATAAACTTTTATATTTTCTTTAATATTTATTATTTATAATTATTTAAATATTATTTTTTAATTATAAAATATTTACTTATATTATTTAAAGTATTATTAATTTAGTTTTTTTTTTATAAATATTTTTACTAAAATTATTTTAAGCTTTAATTTTTTAAAATAATAATTTAATATAAAAATTTTATAAACGTTATTATTATAATATTTATTTATATAGTTAAAAATATTATAGTTTTTATAAAATATAATATTTTTAAAAAAAATTATAATAATTTAAAAGTTATTATTTATTAAAACAAGGAGTTATTTAACTTATTATATTATATTATATTTATTTTTACAGCTTTTAAAACTAGTTTTTAAGCTTAATTTTAAACTAGTAATATAATGTTTTAGCTTTAGCTTTAAATTTAGTTTTACCAAAGTTTAAATTTTAATAATATAGCTAATAAAGCAAAAAACTTGTTATAAATATAAAACTTATATATATAAATAACATTTAACGCTTTAATATATATATTATAAATTATTATTATAATTTTATTATTAAATATATTAAAATAATTAATTATAATATATTAATTATAAAAAATTTATATTAAAAAGTAAAAAAAAAAGCTTAAAAATATAAAGCTTAAAGGCTATTTATAACTTAAAGCTTTATTTAAAAAGCTTTAAGTTTATATAACTTTAAATAATATTATTTATTTTTTATTAAAGCTTATATAAAAATTCTTTTTATTTTTTATATTTTTGTTTTTTTATTTTTTATTAATTTTTTTTATATAAATAATTTAAACGTTATATATATAAAATTAACTACTTTAATATTAAAAAAATACTTTTTATAAAACTAAATAGCTAACTAATAATTTAAATTTATTTTATAATATATTTAATTATAATAATTTTAGTTTTATAATTAATATATAATAATATAATTATATAATATTTTAACTTATTTTATTAAGCTTTAATATATATTAATTATAATAAGTTAAAAATCTTTTAAAAATAAAAAGAATTTATGTTTAATATTTCTTTTTAGCTAATAATATATATTTTAACCTTTTTATTATTAATAAAATCTAGACTTATATGGTTAAAACTTTATTATATATAGCTTAAGGTTTTAAAAGCGGTGGACTTTTATTTTTTCTAGCTTAAAATATATTTATTTATTTTATTTAACTTTTATAATTAGCTTATGCTATAAATTATAGCTTTTTAAAGTATTATTTTAATATTTAAGATTTTACTGTTAAAATTAAGTAGTTTTAAAAGCTTATTTTTAATATTAACAGGTAAGTATATTTTTTACTGTTTAAATCTTTGTTTAAATCTTTATTTTTTTATATTTTTTATTTATTTATTGTATTATATTTTAAACTATACGTTATATATAAATAAAGCTTTTTATTTTAACTATAATAATAGCCTATAGCTTGTTTTTAATAGTGTATTAAACGGAGATTAATTATAAAACATTTATATTTTATAATAAAAATAAAAACTAATTTGTTTTTAGCTAAAGCGATTTTATTTAATATTATAACAGTTATTATAACTATATTAATTATATTTTTGTTTTTAACGTTTAAAAAATGAACTATATTTTTATATAATATTAACGATATTTTTAAGCTTAAACTAATAAACAAGAAAAAAAATAACTTAATTATAATTAATTTTACAGCGATTAATTTTATTAAGCTTTATATTATCTTTATAAAAAAATAATATGTTTTTATTAACTAGGATATTAAGTAAATATAATATATTTTATAAGAATTTATTTATAAAACCTTTTTGTTTTTTAATAAGTTTATTAAACGTTTATTAAATAATATATTAAACTAAGCATTAATAGTTATTTTTAAGTTAAAAAACTTAATATAATATAATATAAATTTATAAATATAATTTTATTTTATAAAAGCTTATAAAAGCTTAATAATATAAAGAATATAATATAATTAAAACAAGGGTATATATAAAAAAAGTGTATTTATTTAATAAAAAGATATATACTTTATTAAAATTAAAAGCTTATACTAGTATTTTTTTAACAGCTAATTAATACTATTAACCTTTAATTAATTTAAATAATTATATAAATATAAACTATAATTTAAATTAATTATATAAATATATAAATATAAACTATTATAATTTAAGCTAATAAATATTAATTTAAGCTAGTAGGGTAAAATTAATTTAGCTAATAGCGCGGCTAAGCTAAAACTAATTTAGCTAATAGGAAAAATTTTAAGTAAATGAATTTATATAAGCAACGCTTTTTTTATTAACAACGCTTTTTTTAAGGCAATATTTTTTTTTTATATAATAATAGTTATACGTTTATTATGTTTTTATATTTAAAAATAGTTTTTTAACCTACGCTTTTTTTTATATAATAAGTTTAATTATTAAATATATTAAGTTTATAATTATATATTTATTAATAAAGTTTATAAAGATTTTAAATTTAAAGTTATTTAAACAGCTTTTTTTAAATAAGTTTAATATATAATTTAGCTTTATATTATTAGCTATTATATATTTTAAATTAAACTTAAATATATTATATTATAAATATATATAAAATAATATTTAAGCTTGTTTAAAGTTATAATATATTAGTTAAATTATATATATATTTAAGTTTATTTTAATAAATAAAATATTATATTTATTTTTAATATTAACTAGTTTTATTTTTAGTATTAACTAGTTTTATTTTTAATATTAACTAGTTTTATATTTAAATATATAAATATAAATATATTAAAATTTATTTAAAATTATAATATTAATAATAAAATTATATAAAAATAATATTATATTTTTATAAATATATATATTTATATTTATATTTATTTTAACAACTTTAAACTTAAATAATTTTAAAAATTTATATATTATAATTTCTTTATTTAAATATAAGCTATATTTTATAATAATAACTACTATTAGCTTTTATATTTTATTTATTATATTAAGCTTTAATTTAATTATATTTTTTAAATATATTTAAGTTTATATTTAATAATATTAATTAATAATATAATTTATTTTATTATATTATATATATTATTATTAACGTAGTAAACTTAGCTTATTAATATTATAATTTTTTAACTTTTTTAACTATATTAACTTTTATATATTTTTTAAACAATTAAATTATATATATTTTTTATTATAAAACTTATTTTATTTTATAAATAACTTTTTTTATTTTTTAACGTTTATTAAATACTTTATTTATTTTATAAAGTTTATAGTTTTTATTATTTATATAAATAAATTAATATAAACTAATTAATAATATTAAAAATTAATATTAAAAAGCTTTTTTAATAATTAAAAATTTAACTTTTAATAAAACTTAATTAAATAATTATTTTTTTAATTGTTTTTAACGTTTAAAAAACTTAAAGTTTAAATAAGTTAAAAATATTTAAAATTAATATTAATAACTTTATTTATATATTTAACTTTAAAATTATAGCTTATAAGCTATAAAATATTAAACCTAACTTTTTAAAGCTTTTTAAAATATTTATATTTATAAAAATTATATAATAAATTTTTTTATATATAATAAAAAACTTAAACTTAATAATATAATTAATATATAATTTAATAAATTTTTATATTTTATAATTATACGCCCGCTTTAATATATTATAAACCTTAATATTAAATAATTAAATTAAATATAATAAATATTAAAATAAAGGAATTATTATAATTTTTTATTTTTTATAATAGTTTTTAAACTTAGCTAAAATATAACTTTTATATTAATTTAATATTAATAAATAATATATTATAATAATTATTAATATAATATATTTATTAAAATATTTTATTTATTTTAAACTTATATTATTTATAATTTATTTATTAATATTAAAACTAATTATTTAATTAATTAAAAAATTAATATTTTAATATTAATATTTAAAATAATAAACGTTTTTTAAAAATAAAATATAATAAAATATATTAACTAATTAAATTAATAAAATAAATTTTTATTTTTTATTTTTTATTATTAAACTATATTATTTTATACTTTTTATATTAATTAATATATAAAACAACTATATATAAATAAATTTAACTTATTATAAACCTAGTTTTATTAAACTTTTAAATATTAAAAATCTTAATATTATATTATATTTTTATATATATATATTGCTTTAATTATATGTTAATTATTTTTAAATTTTTATATAAAGTTCTTTAATAATTATAAGTATATATAAAATATATTTTAAATATTTTATAATAATTATTAAAATTATAAACTTAATATTTATTAATAAAGCTTATGTTATATAAATTAAAAAAAACATTAGCTATATTTTTTATTATATTATAAAAAAATAAATATTTTTAATTATTTAAATTTAAAATATATTTTAAAAAGAAAACTTTTAAATTTAAATTATATATATTAATATAAGTTTAATTTTTAATAATATATTTGTTTATTTAATAATATATTTGTTTATTTAATTATATATTATAGTTATAAAAATTTTGTAAATTTTAAAAATATATTAAATATTAAATTTTTAATTAAATTAAATAACTTAAATAACTAAAAATAATCTAGTTTTTTTAAATTCTTATAATATTATTTTATTATGGAATTATTATATAATAAAATAATAAAATATATATTAATTAAAAAACTATATAATTTATTTAAATATATAACTCGTTTATAAATTATATTAACGTTAATTTATATTTAAATAAATATATATTTATAATTATAATTAGTTTTATATTTTTATTTTTAAATTTAAATAAAATATTATTTATATATATATTTTATTTTATATTAATATATTTTAGCTTAATTTATATTAATATTAACTTTTTTAAAATTTTAAAAGTTTATTTAAATAAAAGTTTATAACGTTATATATTATTATATATATATATATATTTTTAATTATTATTAAAATTTTATATATATATTTAATACACTTTATATATAAATTATTTAATTTAATATTTATTATTAATAAGCTTGTTTATATATTACGCGTAAATATATATAATATTTTTATATATATAAATTATTATATTAATATTATAAACAATAGCTTAGTTAATAACTTTATTAATATAATAATTAATAATATTTTTTTTATATTTATAAAAAATAAATATATATTTATTATTAATAATATTTTATTATATAATATAAATAATAATAAATTATTTAAATTAAATAAAAGTTTAATATAGTTTTATATAAATATAAAGAAATTATATTAAATAAACTAGCTTATTATATTTATTATAAGCTTATAATTTTATAAATATAAATAAAGTAAACTATAATATTTTAACTATTATTAATATTAATATTTTAGTTAATATTAAAAAAATATTATTAAAAATTTTTTAATTTATTAAAAAAATTATATATTAAATTATAAAAAATAAAAATAAAGAAAACTATATATATAAATATATAATATATTATAAAAAATTATTTATTTATTTTTATTAATATATTAAAATAATTAAAAACTTTAAAAAAGTTAAATATATAAAAATATATATATTTATAAAATTATTTATTATATTATATTTATTTTTATATTAAATTAAAGTTTTAGTTAATATTAAAAACTATATTATAAATAATTCTTTAAAGCTAGTTAAAAATAATTAAAAGCTTAATTTTTTATATATAATTTATTATATTATTAAAAACTTAATTATTAATTTATTAATTATTATATTTTATAGCTTAATTAAATATAAAAATAAAACAATATTTATAAAAGCTTTATAAAGCTATTAATAAACGTAGTTATATAATTAAACAAGGATTTATAATAAAATAAAAAAATAAACAAAAGTTTTTATTTTTATTATAAAACTTATTAACTATACTTTTAAATAAATTAATAACTAAGCATATAAAAATATATAAACAATATAAAAGAATTTTTAATTTTTAAAAAATTTTAAAAAATTAAAGCTTATATTTTTTTAATTTCTTTTAGTTAAAAAATATAAAAAATAAAAGATTTTGTTTAAACATTTTTTAAATTTTAAACACTTTATTATTTTATATAAATAACTCGGCTAAAGAAAATTATAAAAATAAAAGGTTTAAATTTTTAAAATCTTTAAATAATTAAAAAAAAATTCTTTTTTATTTATATATTTTTATATGTTTTATTATTAATTTATTTAAAAATATAGTTAATAAGTTATTTTAGCTTAAAAAAACAATTCTTAGTTATTTTTATTATTATTATAATAAAAGTTAAATTAAAATAATAAAATATAAATATAGCTATAAAAATATATAAATAAAAGATTTTAATATATAATAAATAAAAAATAAAAAATAAGTTTTAAATATATTAGTTTTAATTAATAATAAAACTAGTTTTTTATTTTAAATTTTAATTATAATAATATTAAATAAAATCTTATTTTATAAAAAAGCTATAATTAATATTATTTTAATATTTATAATATAAAAAAAAACTTAAATAAAAAAACATTTATAAATAAAATTAAAATAAAAACTAATATTATTTTTAAATTTATATTATTATATTTTATATAAAAGAATATATATAATATAACGTTTATTTTTTTTATAATAATTATATATATAATATTTAAAAAGAATTATGAATAATATTATAGCTAAAATTAAACATAATATAATAAATATTAAAAAATCATTAATTATATTTACAGCTATACTTATAATTAAATATAAAGTTAAGCTTAAAGCTTTATATAAATATAATAAATTTAATATTAAATAAAAGCTTATAAATAAAATATTTTAAGCTAGTTTTAAATATTATATTAATTAATAAAAAAAACTATATATAATATTAAACGTTTAAAAAACGCTATAAAGCTATTATAAACGTAGCTAATAATTATAATAAAAAAATAAAAACTTTAATAATATTATAATTTAATAAATATTATATATTTTATAGCTATTATTATTATATATATATAATTATTATTAGCTATATATAAATATAATAATAAATAAATCTAAAAACGTTATTATTAATATATTTAAGTTTATTAATAATATTTATTATATATTAATAATTATAAACTTTTTTTATTATTATTATTATATTTTAAATTAAATTAATAAATTAATAAGTATAAATATATTTAAATTTAATTTATTATTTAAATCTTGTTTAAATTAATAAATATAAACAAATAATAATAAAATAAATATTATTAATTTATATTTATATTAATAATATATATATATATATTTATTATTAAGTTTAGTTATATAGCTAGCTTTATAATTATTTATTTAAAAAATTAAAATTAATAATATTAATACTTTTAATATTATTTAAATAAAATTAATTAGTTAAACATAGCTTAAAACTAGGTTAATTAAAGTATATTTTATTATATTATTATAATAATAAAATATAATAATTCTTTAAAGCTAAACTATTATTTTTAAAATATTATAAATTTTAAAATTAATTAAAATTAATATAATTATTTTAAATATATATATTAATTTTTTAATAATTTAGCTTATATTTTAATTTATATTAAACCTTTTTAAATTTAATTATATATTAAATATATAAATATTTAATTTATTAATAATTATATTTTAAATATTTTTAAATAAATTATAAAACCTTTTTTAAAAATATAAAAAAAAATTAATATAAATTTTATTTTAAACTAATAATAATTTTATAAAAATTATAAAAAAGCTATAAAATATATTATATAAGCTTAAAACTTAAATTATTACTTTTTAAAAGAAAATTTATATAATTATTATATTATAATTATAAATAAATTAAACTATTTATTAAAAATCTTTAACTAGTTTAATTATAATTTTTTTAAACTATAACTTATAAAATATTAACGTTTATAAAAACTAAATTTAAAAATAATAAATTATATTAAAAATCTTTTTTAGCTTTTTTATATATATTATATTTATAAAAATTAAATTTATTAAACTTTAAAAAAAGTTTATAATAAAAATATTTAAAGATTTTATAGATTTAAAGTTTTTATATTTTTTAAAATTTATATAAATATTTTTTATATTTTTTTTATATTAATAATATATTATATTTTAAGTTAATTAAAATAAAATCTTATATTTATTATTAATAGTTTAATTTTAAAATTAATTATAGTTATATTTTTATTTAAAACTATATTAATAAAGTTTATATTTTTAATTATTTTATAATAATATTAAATATAAATAATAAAAAATATAAAAATATATAAAAGTATAATAAGTTAATTAATAAAGCAAGAAAAATTAAAATTAAAAAATAATATATATTATATTATTATAATATTATATAAATAAATATTAAATATTATTAATATTAATTAATAAAACTATTAATAAATATATTATAAAACTTTTAACTTATTATTTTTTTAATATTATTATATTTAATTATAAATTATATATTATTTATTAATAAAAAAATATTTATTTTTATATAATTTATAATAATATAAATTAAAGCTATAAATTTAATTTTTATTTAAATTAAACTTTTTTTGAATATTTATTTTTATAAATAAATAATAACGTTAAAACATTTATAAATAATAATATAAAAAATAATATAAAATAAACAAATTAATATTTAAGCTAATTATATTAAAAAAGCTTAAAATAAAAAAAATAAAAAAAAACTAAATAATTTTTTAAATAAATTATATTATAAAAAAGCTAAGCTTATATATATTTTAATCTTTTTTATATTATTAAAAATAATTATTAATATTTATACTTATATATTTAAATTAAAATATAATAATAATTATTTTTATTTATTTAAAACTTAACTTTTATAATAATAACTAGCTATAAAAATTATTAATTAGTTTAAAACTTTAATTAAAAAAATTAAATTTTTAATAAAGTTTAATATAATATAATAAAATATTAATAATAAAAAATTATTTTAATAGTTTAAAAGTTTTAAAAAATTAAAACTAAATATATTTATAAAAAGTTTTTTAATTAAATTATATATAATTAATATTTAAGTTTTATAAATAAAATAATAAACTAATAAAATTAAATTTTATTATAATAAACTATAATTATTATAAGTTATTATGATAATAATATTTATAAGCTATAAAGCTTAAATAAAATATAATTATTAAATAAATATAATAAAATTAATTTATTTTTAACTTATAATAATAATAAATATTTTATAAAAACTTATTAATATATAAATAAAATAATATTATAAAATAATTATAAAATATTAAAAGCTTAATTAAAATAAAAAAATATAATAAAAATTAAAAACATTATTAAATTAAAAAAATATTATATTTAAATAAAATTATTAAAAAATATTTTTATAATAAATTTAATAATAATTAAAATAATTATTTAAAAAAACTAATTATAATATTTATAATAGCTTATAATATTTAATAAATAATAAAAATAATAATTATATAAATAAAAAAGTTTTTTAATTTATTATATTTAATATTATTAATATATAATATAATTTATAATAAATATTAAATATTATTTAATTAATTTTATTATATAATTAATTTTAAAATTTAATTATTTAATATTTAATAAACCTTTTATATTATTATTTTTTAAATTAATCATTAATTTAATATTAATTTATTTTTTATAAAAGTTAATTTAATTATAATTATAGTTATAAACCATTTTTTTATTATTATATATTTTTATTTAATATTAAATTAATTAATGTTTAATTTATTTATTTATTAATAATATTTATTATATAAAATAATATTTATTTTAATTTTTTTTTATTTTAAACTTATAATAAATTTTTTTTAATTTATAATATAATATTTTTATTTTATTTTTTATTTTTTTTTAAAATTTATAATATTTTTTTTAAAAAGTTTTTAATTAAATATTAATATTATATATATTTTTATTATATATAAAAAATAATAAATTTTAATTTATATATTATTAATAATAATATAAAACATTTTTAGTTTTATTTAATGTTTAATT
>MU620078.1:0-12298 GCA_025201785.1 Xylaria longipes
ATATATATTTATATATAGCTAAATATTAGCTTATTTTAAATAATATTTATATTAATTTTAATTTATAACTTTATTTTATAATAATTTTATAAATAATTTTTTTTTATTTATTTAAAGCTTTTATTTATAAAATATTATTTAAAGTTTTTATAAAATTTAAATAAAAAAAACAAGTTTTTTTAATATAGTTTTTATTTGTTTTAAATATATTTAAAAAAAATATTTTTATTTATATATAAAAAATTTAAAATTTTAGTTTTTTTATTTTTTATATATTTATTAAAATAGTTTAAAAATTATTTTAATAATTTAATTATTAAAGCTTTACTTATTATTATATTATTTTATATTTTTAAAGTGTTTAAACGTTTGTTTAAAAATATAGCTTTTTAACAGCTTTTATATAATTTAAAACTAATATAAAATTAAATATTAAAAATATTTATTAAATTATTAAAATTTATATAAAACAGTTTAATTTTTTTAAAAATTTATAATTTAACTTTAAACTTAATAAAATTTATTATAATATTTTAAATTTATAAATTAAGTTTTTTAATAATAGCTATAAAAAAAATATTTAATTATAAAAACTTAAAAAATAAAAAATATAATAAAAAAAAAACCTTAGTATAAAATTAATTAAACTTTATAGCTTTTTTTAATATAAAATATTTATAAATTATATTTATTTTATTTTTTAGTATATTTATAATAGCTATATTATTTTCGCTTTTTATAAATTTTTTATTTTTTATTTTTTAATTTATAATAATAATTTTAAAAATATTAAAAAATATTTTTAGTTTAATAATTATAATTTTAATAAAAAAATTATTAAGTTTTTTAATTTTTTGTTTTAAAAAATTATTTTTTAATTTATTAAAATTATTTAAAAAAGTAGTTTTTTTATTAAAAATAATATTTTTAATAAATATAATTAAATTAATAAAAAGTATTTAAATATAATAAATATTAAAAAATTAATATTTAATAAAATAACTTATTTAAGTTTTAAAATTAAATTTTTTTAATTTTTTTTTTAATTTTATATTTATAATAAATCTATAAACTTTATAGCTAAAAATATATAAATATTATAAATTAAGCTTATAATAAATAATAATAATTTTGTTTTTATTAAAATAATAAATATAAAATTATTTATATAAACTTTTTTATTTATATAACTATTTTAAAACTTAATTTTATAAATATATAGCTGTTTTTATAATATTTGTTTAAAATATAATAAAAAGCTTTAAATTATTTTTTATTGCTTTAACTTTTCGCTTAATAATATTACTAGCTTTTTTAATATTATTATTTTAGTTTTAAATATTAAAAATATTTAGTTTAAAATATATATTATAATTATTTTATAAGTTTATTATTATATTTAAAAATATATATGTTTAAATTATAGTATATTTTTAAATATAAAATAAAATTATTAAAAACTTTAATTAAAATAAAAATTAGCTTATTTTTAAAATAATAATTAAAACTAAACTTTAAATATTAATTTATAATTAATATTAATAAGTTTTTAAAATTATAACTTTTTTTATAGTTATAAAAATTTATTATTAAATATATTCTAAGTTATTTAAAATAATTTTTTAATATCTTAAGTTATAGGCTAGCTAGCTAACTTTAATAAGTAGCTTTTATAGGGCCTACTTTTAGTTATATAATTAGCCACCTGTGCATACAAGAATATTTACCTATATAATTTCTATTATAAATATTTCTTTCCTTCTTTATCCTTTAATTAATATATAAATAAAACCTTAACTAAAAGCTTTACCTTTATAACGAACACTAAATATAATATTTTATTAATTTATTAATATAATTTTTTTATAGCGTAATTTTTATACTTATTTATATATATTTTATTATTTAAAAATTATTTAAATCTTACCCTTTTAACTTAAGCTATTAAATAATATAAAACGTTAAATTTAAAATATTTAAGTTTAAAATACTATTAATAAAAATTAACCTTTAATATAAATTATAATATTATTAAAACTAATTTATTCTTTTATATATAAAAAACATTTTTATTAATATAAAAAAAAATTATTTTAATATAAATTAATTATATTAGTTTTAAAAATAGCAGCAAACTAATTTATTGTTTTTTTTAAAAACGTTAATTATAAGCTTTATATTTTAATAAAACCCTTGCTTTAAAAAATCTCGAAAAAATATAAAATTATAAACTATTTTAAAACAATAAGCTATATTAAATAGCTTTATAATTTTAAGCTTTTAAAATCTTTAAATATAAATATTAATATTATTAAATCTTTAAATTATAATAAAGCTATTATTAACGTAAACAATATTTTTTTTTATAAATAATTATAAATTATTAAATCTATTAATTTATTTAAATATATATAATATATTACGTTTAATGTTTTTTATAAAAACAAAGCTTTTAATTAAGGTTTTATTTATATATTAATTAAAAGATAAAAAAAGGAAAAAATATTTATAGTAAAAATTATATAAGTAAATATTCTTGTGCGCACGGGTGGTTAATTATATAACTAAAAATAGGCCTTATAAAGGCCACCTATTAAAGTTAGCCAGCTAGCCCGTAACTTAACGTAGTTTTTAAATTTAAAATTGCTAAGTTTTTTAATAAATAAATATTTTTTATTTTTAAAGTTTTTATAATAAATAAAGCCCATGTTAATATTTAGCTTAATTAGTTAAACTATTTTAGCTTTATTTTAGCTTTTTTTTTTTTAATATATTTAATAATTTTTTTAAAACCTTTATTTAATTTTTTTTTTTTTTATATTAACTTTAAAATAATTTAGCTTAAAAAAAATCTTTTAGCGTAATATTTTAAAAAGAAATAATAATATTTAAATATTAAATAAAAACTATTATATTTTTTATAAACTTAAGCTTTTAATTTATAAATATTTAAATTATTATAAAGTTGCTTTTATAAATTTTTTTTATTTTTTTTATATTTATATTTTTTATTATATTTTTATAATAATAACTAATTATAATTATTTTTAAAAAATAAATTTGTTTTATTAATAATATTTTTTAAATAATTAAAATTTTTTTTATAAAATTAAACAGCTTTAAATATACTTTAATATAACTATTTAACTAATTAATAAATAATAACTTTTTAGCTAGCTTTATTTTAAAAACTTGTTTTAATTTTTTAATATATTAATATATTATTAATAATTTAATCCTAATAAATTATTTTAAAAATAATAATTTATATTTTAAAAACTTTATTTAAATAAATTTTAAAATTTATAATTAAATAATTTATATTTTTTAGTTTTAAAACATTATATTTAAAAGCTATTAAAATAATTAACTTTTACTTTATAGCTTATGTTTTAAAATTTTTTAAAAGTTTTTTTTTTTTTTTTATATACGCTTAATATTAAACTAATAAAATTAACTAAGGTAGTAAAATAAAAGCATAAATATTAAAAAAAACAAATATATATTTCTTTAGCAAAGCTAAAAAAATATATATTTGTTCCGCTACCTAAGATTATAAAGCAGCTGTTACTAAGTAGCTACCCCTCTAGGGTAAAGCTACCTATAACAGCTGTTCTACATAATAAACCCCCTAGGGGTTTATATTATAAACCTTTATTTATAGTTATTATATTACTTTTAAATATTTTCTTAGTTTTTAAAGATTATTATATTATTTATTAATTAATTTTATAAGTTTAAATATAGTTTTTTTATAATTATAAAACATGGATTTATTTAACTATATAATAAAATTAATAATATATTTTTAATATATTTTAAAATCTCGTTTTTTTATAAAATATTTACTTTAATTAGCTTAATAAACTTTTTTACCGTTTTTTATTATTTTTATTAAATTACTTAGCTTATTAATAAAATTAATATTGTTTTTAATAATAATAATAATTAATTAAGCTTTAATTATTTTATTAATTATTCTTTTAAAATAATATTTATATTTAAGTTTTTTTAGTAATTATAACTAAAATAATTTATTTATAAGTTATAAGTATTTTTAAAGGTTTAAAAAAATAGTTTTAGCTGTAAATTCTTTATTTTAAAACGTGTAATTATTTAGCTTATTTAGCGTAATTTTTATATTTACTAATAACGTTATTATTATTTAATTAATTATTTATTCTAGCTTTAAAAATAGAATTTAATACGTATAAAACTTTTAATTATTAAAATTAAACGATTTTAATTAAATATAATAAATAATTAATTAATATATTTTATTATATTATAAAAAATCTTTTATTTTATATTAAATAAATATATATAAATAATTTATATTATATAAACTATTATTTTAACCTTTTAAATTTAATATAAACATTTATTTACTTATACTTAAAAATAATATTATTTATAAAAATATACTTTAAAACTTATACTTAAAATAATATAGTTTTTAATATATTTGTTTATATGTTTTAATATAAAATAAAAAAACTAAGTATAATAAATAAATAATATTATTAAGTTTATTTTAAATTAAAACGTTACTTAAAAACTTAAAACAGTGGAAATCTATAAAGGTAAAATAAAAAATTATAATTAACTTTATATAAAATAGGTTTGCTCGGGCTAAAAGCGGCGTTAGTTAAGTACTTAATGCCTTTAATTTAATTTAAGATAAAAAAACCTATTTATGAGATTTATAAGGATTATTTACGGCATACAGAATTTCCTCACAGATGGGTTTTACTATCTTAAATCTAAGCCGTGCCGCTTTTAGCCTAAGCCTGGCCTAAGCCTGAGTAAGACCCGCTTTTTCATAAACCAACATAATTTTCTAATATGTAGCAGGTACAACGGACAGTGCAATATAAGACCCCGCACGGGGACTGCCATGTAAACCTACTCCATCACATCTATATCCCATTTTTCTAGGGCAGTCCAATCAAACAACACTAAAGGCCCCTTTAACCCAGGGGCAAAAAAGCCTAAGTTTTTAAGACCCCTTATCTAATAAAACCCCTCCTTTTATTACCACCCACTACCTACTAATTATTATTTACTACTTATTAAATATACATAATACTATAACTAATAACTAAAATAATAACTATATAAAATATAAACAATTTATTAGTTTTTTTTTTTTAAACAGCTATAAAAGCTTAATAAAAAAAACAAAAATATACTAGCTATTTTTTAAACAGCCGTGTTATTTACTTAAAAAAAACATAAGTAAATTTTTGTTAAAAAATAAAAATCAGGCTTAAACAATTAATATAATCCGTTTAACCAGCTAATAATTATTATTATTATTATTTATATTAAATTTATTTATTAATTATTATATTATTTATATAAATTTTTTTTATATAAATTTAATAATTAATTTATTTTTTATACTAATTATTAATTTAAACTTAATATATTTAAGCTTATATAAAAATATTTAAAATTAAAACAAATATAAAATTAAACAAGTTTAAAACAATTAATATAATTATTATTAAAAATAATAATAAAAACTTGTTTATTAAACTTAAAGCTTTTTTAAATATTTTATATAATTAAAACTAAAGCCGGCTATATAAAATAATTTATTAATTATTAATAAATATAAAAATAAAACTTAGCTTATGTTTTACTAGCGCTGTTTTTTAAAGATTTTTTTAGCTATATAAAATAATTTATTAATTATAGTAAATAATTATTAGTTTTTACTTTAAGTTAAAAAAATATATTATAATATTAAAATTTTTAAAATAATTTTTAACCTAAATAAAATTAAAGCTTTTTTAAATATTTTATATAACTAAAACTAAAACCAGTTATATAAAATAATTTATTAGTTATTAATAAATATAAAAATAAAATTTAGCTTATGCTTTACCGGCGTTATTTTTAAAAAAAATTTTAATTATATAAAATAATTTATTAATTATAATAAATAATTATTAGTTTTTGCTTTAAGTTAAAAAAATATATTATAATATTAAAATTTTTAAAATAATTTTTAACCCGAGTAAAATCAAAAAAGTTCTACGATAAATATAAACCGCTAACTATTTTAAAGCTAAAACTTTAATAAATATATTAAATATATTAAAAATATTAAATACGTTAAAAATATTAAATATATTAAAAATATTAAATAAAGTAGTTTATATATATAAATAAATAAAAAATTAAAAAAAAAATAATAAATATATAATAATAATTATATATTTATTTATATTTAAAATAAAAAATAAATTTATTTATATATATTTATTTAATAATTAATTATTATTTATTTATACTAGAATATTAAATATAACTACGTATATATAATAAAAGCTAATAATTATAAAAAAGTTTTTTAAATAAAAAAGTAAAATTTTTTATTTAAACAATAAAAAATTTCCTAGCTAAAATTTTAAATTAAAAAAACTTTTATTTTATTTAGTTATATTTTTTTTGCTAAAAACTTAAATATTTAAATAAATAAAAAAAAAAAAAAAAAAACTATATAACTTATATAAGCTTATAAGTTTATATAAAATATATTAATATTTTAATTAAAAGTTAAACCTAGGTTTTTAAAAGCTTAAGCTTTATAAAAATATAAATAAACGTTATATTTTTAAACTATTAAAGTTTTTTTTTTATATTATAATTATAAACAGTTAAAACTATTTATTTATTTATTTATAAAATAAGTTTAAATAATTTAACTGTTTTTATTATTTAAAAACTATAATAAATTATATAAAATATTATAAAATTAATATTAAAGATTTTTTAAAAAATATTAATATAAGCTAGGTATAAATATATATTATTTTATAAAAATTTAAATCTTTTTATATAGCTATAAAAACTACTTTACTAGCTATATATAAAAAAGCAGGTATAAAGCTTTTTTTATTATATAGTTTAAAAATTATAAACTTAGTTTTAATAGTATAAGTTTTTTAATAATATAAGTTTTAAAAAAAATTTTATAATAATTAGTATTAGTTTATAGATTTAATAATTATTTTTTTTATTAAGCTTTTTATATTTATTTTTATTTAATATTTATATATTATATTTTTATTAAAGTTTAATATTTTATTTACTACTGTTTTTATATAAAAAAAAAAATATAGCTATAAATAATACTTTAATTTAATTAATATAAAAAAATAAAAGTTATTAAAACTAGTTAGCTATAATAATTATATATATATATTAATAAAACCTGTTTTTTTTTTATATTTTTTAATTAATACTAAAAATATTATATTATAACTTTATTTTTATAACTTATATTTTATAATAATAAATATAAAAATTAAAAAATAACTTTTTTTAATAAATAGTTTAAAGTTTTAAGCAAACTTTAATATATAAAATATATTTAGTAGTATTAATAATACTTTTTATAAAAAATTAAACAGCTAAATATTTTTTATTATTATTAAAAATATAAAAATTACTAATAGTAGTTAAATAATAATAAATATTCTATTAGCTATTTTATATATATAAATTTTAAAATTAAATATAAACTTTTTAAAAATATATTTTATATTATTAACTATTTTAAGCTTTTAATAAATATTATTTATTATAATAACCGGTATATTTATTATAAAAAAAAAATATATAAGTATTTTAACTATACTAAAATTTATAATTAAGTTTATTATTTAAAGTATAACTTTTTTAAAAATATTTTAAGCTATAATATATTTTAATAAAAATATATATACTAGCTGTTTTTCGGACTAAATAAAGCTTAAAACTGTTTAAATATTTAAACTATATTTTAAAATATTTAATAATATAATAGCTTTAGTTGTTTAATTTAAAATAATATTATTATTATATATTATTTTTATGTTTAAAATATTAATATTTTTATTTATTTATTAACTAGCGTATAAATAATAAAGTAGTTAAATATATATTTTATTTATTATATATATTTATTTATTTAAAACTATAATAATAATAAACTTAAACTAAAGTTAATATTTTAAATATTGTTTATTTTTATATAGCTTATTATATAATAATTAAAACTTGTTATTAGTTTTATTAAGTTTAGCTTTATTAATTAGTTTGTTATAGTATAATATTAATATTTTATTTATAAGTTTAAACTAATAAAAATTATTATATAATATAATAATAAATATGTTTTTAAAGCTATATTTATTTTATATTTATATTTATTTAAGCTATATATTTATTTTTTATAAATTAATTTTAAATATTATATTATATTTATTAATTATTAAAATATTAGTTGCTTACTATGTTTAATATTTTATTTTTAAAAGTTTTTTTTTTATAATAAAGTTATTATTTAAATCGGATAAATAAAAGATTATAAATCTTAATATAAAATATATTATTATTTTATTAATATTAACCCTTATATAACTAAATATTATAATAAAACGTATATATTTTTATTATTTTTTATATTTTAATATTATTATTAACGTAATTTATATGCGAGCGGATTATATAAGCAAGCGGATTAAAATTTTACTATATAAAAAAAGTCCGTGCGTACCCTACTAAGTTTTATAAATAAAATAGGTATAAAATTAAGAAAAATACCGTTAAATAGCCTTTTTTATAAAAAATTTATATTTAGTCTTAAATTTTTAATCGGACGTTTATTAGTTAAGTTATTATATAAAATATACTTTATATAAAAAATACCTTTATAATTTTATATATAAGGGTGCGACTTTACTATATTTAATATAAAAAAAAAAAAAAAATTAGATTTATATTTTTTAAATAATTAAAGCCTAAAGAATTAAACCTGTTTATTTTTACGATTTTTTTAAAATTATTTTCTAGGGGTTAAAAAAAAAAGTATATAAACATTTTATTTTATATTTTATACCCTAGTTAAAAAAATAAAAAAAATTCGGAAAAATCTTGGACTTTTTTTTTTATAGTTATAAATAAATAAATATATTAAATATATTTTCTTTTATTTTTATACTATTTTTTAATATATATTAATAATTTATATAAATAATAAACAAAGGTATATTTTTATAATCTTTTATTTTAAGTTTATTTTTTATATAACTTTATTAATAAATATCTAATTAAAGATTTAAAACTAGATATAAATCTTTTATAAAAAGGGCTATTTAGCGGTATTTTTTTTAATTTTATACTTATTTTATTTATAGTACTTAGTAGGGTACGCACGGATTTTTTTTATATAGTAAAATTTTAATCTGCTCGCTTGTATAATCCGCTCGTATATAAACCACGTTAAAGCTTTAATAATATAATTTTTTTTTATATTATTTTTGTTTAAAAAATAAAAATATAGTTATAAATAAATATTAACGTTAGTATTTTATTAATTTTTAATATTAATAATATTATTATTTTTTTTTTAATAGTAGTTTATTTTATTTAAATATTATAAAACAAAATTAAAAGCTATTATTTATTTATAATTTAACTTATGTTTTTTTGCTACTGTTTTATTAAAATAAAATTATATAGTTTTAATACTAACTAAAATATTAAGTTATATAAAAATACGCTATTATTTATAATTATATAGTTGTTTTATTTATAGAATTAAAATAAAGTTTTTATTTAGCTTAAATAGTTTTTTATTAAAGTTGTTTTTAAAAACAGTAATAAAACTTGTTTTATTTTTGGTAAAATTATAATTATTTTTTTTTGTTAAATTTTATAATATTTTTTAATTTAAAAACTTAGTTTTTATTTTTTATTATTTAATAATATTTTTTATTATATTAAATATTTAATTTATTTATTTTATGTTTTTATTTTATAGTATTAATAATATTTTATAATATAAATTAAAATTATTTAATAAAAAGTAGTTAAATAGCTTGGGGTATATAATATAGTTAGTTTTAATATATAAATTTATTATTTATTTAAATAATAAAATTCTTATTTTTTATAACTATATAAGTTAATTTAACAAGCTTTTTATAAATATAATTAATATATTTTAATATAAAATATTATTAGCTTTTTTTTTATTATTATTTTTATTAGTAAACTTACGTGTTATATTTATATTATTATTATTAATATTTAAATTATAATTTATTTTTAAACTTTATTATTTTACGTTATATTTTATATTTTTTTTTAATTTATAAAATAAATTAAAATTAAAACAAATAAACTATAGCTTATTTAAATATTAAAATCTTTTTTATTTTTATAATAATTTTAACTTTATAGTTAAAACTTTTATAAATTATTTTTAAAATATAAATAAGCTAAGCTTTATTATTTATAATTATATATATAATATATTATTATGTTTATTAAATAATAAAATATTATTAATAATTAAAATTACTAGCTTTATAAAACGTTAAACTTGTTAATAATATTAATTATAATTTTAATTATTATTAAAACAATAATAGCTTATAAGCTATTTATTTTTTAGCTTTAATATAATATAAATATAAAATATATAATTATATAAATAAAAATATTATAGCTAAGGATTTTTTATATTATAGGCTTAAAGGATATTTAAATAAATATTTTTTTTTAGCTAAAATAAATATATTTTATTTAATAATAAATTTTTTAAAATCTTTTTATTTAACTTAGCTGTTTAATATTAAAAGCTTAGCTAAACTTTTATAATTTTTTAGTATAAAATTAATATATAAATTTACTTTTAAATATTTTAAAAAAAGTAGTATATATTATAATTAAATATATAGTTTGTTATTTTAATAAAAAAAAACTTTTAGTCCGAGAATATTTTGTTTAAAATTTTTATTATTAAATTTTTAGCTTTAAATATTAGCTGCTATATATTTATAAATCCTAGGTTTTTTTTAAATATATTTAAATATATAATAATAAAAACTAATTATTAAAATATTAATAACGTAAATTTTATAATATAATTAATTATATATTATATTAATAATAAAGTTTATATTTTTATAAAAATAAAAGCGAAGTTATAGTTATATTAAAAAGCTGCTGTTATTATTTTATTATATTAATTATAATAATAGTTATTTTGTTTAATATAAAAAATATTTTTATTATTAATATAAATATATAATATTAAAACTTATAGCTATTTAAACTAGTATTAAGTTTTTAAATAATATCTTTTATTTTTAATGTTTTTATATTTTAAATATATTAATATATATTTATATTTTTAAATATTAATAATAATAAAATATATTTTATTTTTTTATTCTGTTATAATTTAATCTTTTAATAAAAAATTATTATAAAGCTTATTTTATATATAACTTTTATTTATTTATTGTTTTAAAATAGCTTTATTAATTTTTTTTAAAAAATGTTTATTTATTTATTTAAAAAATTTTGCTAGTTCTGCTAAGTTATTTTTATTATATATAAATATAATAGCTTGTTTAATATTTATATTATTAAAAAGCTATATTATACTATATAAATAAAATACGCTACGGCTGTTTGTTTTAATACAGCTAAAAAATTAGTTAATAAAGTTAAATACTTTGTTATAAAAGCTAATATTAATAATTTTTAAAAAAAATATTTTAATATATAAATAAAACTATTATATTATAATAATAAAGTTTTAGTTTAATTTTTTTTTTAATATAAGTAATATATTATATATATAAGTTTTAAATTAATTAAGTTATTATTAATAATATAAATATTTACGAAGTTTTTATTTTATTTTAATATATATAAAGTTATTTAAATTATTAAGGTTTATTATAAACTATAGCTATTATAAATAAACTATAACAAATAATTATGTTTTAAATTTTTTAACGTTATAAAAATTTTTTTTTATTAAAAAAAAACTATAGTTAACTATAAATTAATATTTTATATAATAGTTTTTTTATTTAAAGATTATTTATAAATATATTATATTATTTTTTAAAAATAGTTGTTTATAATTTAAATATTAAATATAAATTATAACATAATTTATAAACAAGTTAACTATATAAGCAAATTAGCCACTTTTTTAATTAACGCGTATACTTTTGTTTAATTATTTTATAATTTTATAATAAAACAATATTTTAAAAAACTATAAAAGCTAGAATTTTATTAGCTATTTAAGCTATTTAATTACGCGAAAAAATTAATATTTAACGCGTTTTTAAAATTTATAAAAATTTTTATATAATATTATAAAACAGGATAAATAAACGTACTATACATAATAAAACCCGCGCTAATATATATAAACTTAATTTAATTAAAAAAAATATTTTTTTTAAATATATTTTTAATTTAAATAAATAAAAAT
>MU620079.1:0-12200 GCA_025201785.1 Xylaria longipes
TGTGGCCTGGGGGGGTGGCTTGCCTGCGTAGCCTGCGCGGCTTAGGGGGGGCTGGCAGGGGCTATGAAGGGCTGGCAAGGGGCTGGCAAGGGCTGCCAGGGGCTGCCAGGGGCTGCGTGGGCTACGCGGGCTGCGTGGGCTACGTGGGCTGCGTGGGCTGCGTGGGCTTATAAGGGCTGGCAGGGCTGGCAAAGGCTGGCAAGAGCTGGCAGGGGCTGCGAGGGGCTGCGAGGGGCTGCGTAGGCTGCGTAGGCTGGGTGGGCTACGCGGCTTGTACGGCTAGGTGGCTTGTACGGCTAGGTGGCTTGTACAGCTAAGTGGCTAGGGCCCTTAAAAACTCAGGCTTCCTTGCCCCTGGGTCGAAGGGGCCTTTAGTCTTAAATAAAAAAGCAAAATTTCCTATTTAAGCTATAAAGAATTCTTAGCAAAAATTTTAAACTAAAAAAACTTTTGTTTTACTTAGTTATACCTCTTTTATTAAAAACTCAAGCATAAATAAAAAGTTTTATAAAGTTAAACTAGTTATAAGCTAGCTAGCTAACTTTAATAAGTAGCCCCTGCAGGGCTTACTTTTAGTTATATAATTAGCTACCTGTGCATATAAAAATATTTACTTATATAATTTCTACTATAAATATTTCTTTTTTTCTTTATCTTTTAATTAATATATAAATAAAACCTTAACTAGGAGCTTTGCTTTTATAAAAGACATTAAACGTGATAAAACTTTAATATTTTAAACCTGGTTTTAAAAGTAAAAGAAATAGCTAAAAATAACCTAGTTTATTTTTTAATATTAAAAAACATATAGTTTATTATATATATATATTAAAAAATAATTTAAAATTTATTTATTTATTTATAATTAAATTATGTTTAAAAATTATATTTTATTTAACTATATTAATATATTTATAAATATTTTATTAATAAATTTATTAATATAATATAAAAAACAACAAATATTTAATTTTAAAACTAAGCTATAAAAAAAATAAAGTAAGGTATATATATTAATTAAACTATATTATAAATATAAATATAATAAACTATTTATAAATTATAAGCTAATATTTTTATTATTTTTAATAAATTAAATATTTAATATTATAATATTAATATATAAGTTTTTAAAGTATAAAATTTATATATAAATTTATATAGTTTTATACACTATAAAAATTTATATATAAAGTTTATGTTTTAAAATAATATATTTTAACGTTTTAATATTAAATAATTAATAAAATAAAAATAAATTATATATATATATTATAGTTTTAAATATATTAAATATTAAAGTATTTTATAATAAATTTTATTTTATTAGTTCCTTACTTTATTTTATTTATTTATTTAGTTTTATAATATAATGTTTTTTGTTTTTTAATATTATACTAATAAATTTACTAATAAAATCTATATAAATATGTTAATAAAATTAAATATATTTATAAAATATTATTTATATAAATAATTTAAAATTATAGCTAGAAAAAAACCTATTTTTTAAATATTGTTTATAAAAAGATTAAAATTTATTAATTTTATTTATTTTAACAATTTATTTTTAGCTAATATCTTTACTTTTATAATTTAATTTAAAATTTAAAACTTTAATTTTTTAAAATAATATTTTATATAATTATAATTAAATTAAAAAAATAAAAAGATTATATATTTTATTTTTTTATTATTATATTTATATATTAATAAAAATAAAGCTTTAGTAATATATATTATATTATATTAAAATTTATAAATAAAAAGGAAAAAAAAAGCAAGGAATTTAACTATAGAATATTTATATTAAATAAGTAGTATATATAAAGTATAAGTTATAAAGTAGCTAATAAACAGCTAATAATAACTAGTAATAAATATATTAAGTATAGTAGCTAGTGCAGGGTAAAACTACTAGCTAACCTGTTATAAGTTATTAAACTATAACTATTTTTTTTTTTAAAAATAATTTGTTTATAAAATATAGCTTTAATTAAAGAACTTTATTAAGAATTAAATAAATAATTTAATAATTTTTTAATAAAAAAAAAATTATTTTAAGTTTTTATTAATATAGTTTTTTATAAAGTTTTTATTTTATTAAGTTATTATATTAATTCTTTTATATATTAATTAAATATTTTTAAATTAAGTTGTTTTATATATATTTATATTTTATAAGTTTTTTTTTATATTTACGTTTTATTATTATTTAAATACGGTTTATTAAAATTGTTTTTTTACGTTATATTTAGCTATATGTTTAGTTTTACCGGCGGTTTAACAAAGTTAAAATTTATATTATAAAACTTTTTTAAGATTTTTATGCTATTTTTAAAATTTTCCACGGGGTATTATTTATTATTTACTTTTTAGCTTTTTTAATTAATTTAATACTATAGTTTATAGTAATAAATTTTTAATATATAGATTTATTTAATTGTAACTTTTTTTTTTTATTATTATTATTTTATTATTAAAACTTTTAGCTTTTTAGCTTAATAATAAATTATTAAAATATTTATATAGTTTATTTATATAGTAGTAGTTTAAAGCTGTTTATAAAAGCAAGATTTTTAAAATAAATATAATTTTATATATATTTTTTTAATTTTTAATTTTTTTATTTAGTAATTTAATTTATAATATTTAAAAAAACGTTTTTTATAATACTATATACCCTTTTAAATATTAAATACCTTTTTACTATTTATTTATCTTAAGTACTTATTTTATCCTTTATAAAATAAAACATAATAAAAATTTTAGCTATATTATTAATTAAAACCTTTTAGTTAGCTAATTTATAAGCAAACTTATTTAAAACCTTATAACTTTATAATATTTACTAACTAATAAAACTTTAACTCCGAAAACTTTATTATATTATATAAGCGTATATATTATTAAATAATATTAAAAATATTAGTTAATTTTAAAAATAGTTCTAGTTAACTTTATCCTTTAATAAAATTATTAATATAAATTAAAGCTATATAACTATTATTAAAAGCAGCCGCTTATATAGGTTAGGATTTTTTACTTTTTAGTAAACTAGCGCTTTAAATATTATTATAAGCGTTATTTACTTATTACTTTTATTACTAGGAGCTTAAAACTATACGTTTTATATATATTAATTATTTTATAAACTTTTATTTTATATATTATATATTATATTTTATTAAATATATAATAATAATAAAAACTATAATTAATAATATTAGCGTAAAAAATAATATTAGCGTAAAAAACAATATTAATATAAAAAATAATATTAATATAAAAAACAATATTAGTATAAAAAACGATATTAATATAAAAGACAGCATTAGTATAAAAAATAGTATTAGCGTAAGAGATAATATTAGTATAAAAAACAACATTAGTATAAAAAACAATATTAATATAAAAAATAATATTAGTATAAAAGATAATATTAGTATAAAAAACAATATTAACGTAAAAAACAATATTAATATAAAAAATAATATTAACGATTTTAAATATAATAATAACAACTTTAATAAAAATAACTATAATAAAAACAATAATAATAAAAATAGTAATAATTAGTTTTAAAATGTAAATAATTTTTTAGAACATTTTTAAAAATATAATAATAAGTTTAGTAATATTAAAAATATATTACTAGTTATATAGCGGAAAGACTTTAAACGGAAAATAAAAAAAATAATAATTTAAGCGGTAATTAAAACAGCGCCGAAAATCTTAAAAACGTTATATTAGCGATTAAAATCTAAGTTATTGCTAGATTTTAATATAAAAAATATTTTAAAATCTTATAATATTAAAACTAAATATAAATTAATTACTAATTATTAACTATAAACTAATACTAATAAACGCTGCTTATATAAATTAAAAAAAAAAAGCTATATAAATAATATAATTATAATAAAAATATTTTAAAACACTAGTACTATAGCTTAATAATAACAAAAACAATATTTAAATTAACTAAAAATAAAAAATAGTTTAAAAATATAATATTAATTAAAATATTAATTTTTAAAATTTATTTTAGCTCGCGGCTATATATTTATTAATAAATATAATAAAAAGTTATAATAATATACTGTTTTTTTAAACTAAAAAACTTAAATTTTATTAATTTTAATATTTTTTTATTAATATAAACGTTTTTTTCCGGGTTATTTAAAATATTAATATAAAACTATATAGCGCGGAAAAACTACGCGTTATAGTTTAATTAGTTATTAAAAAGCGCTAAATATTTAAATAAAAAATAACTATATTTTCTTTTAAATAAAAATATTTAAGCTTTTATAACTAATATTTTTAATTTAATAATCTTTTTTTATATATTTTATAACTTTATATTAAAAATTTTTTATAGCTTAAATAATAATAAATTATATATAAATAACTAAATTATTTTAAACTGTTTTTATATTTTTTGCTAAATAAATTATTCGAGATTTTATTATAAAGTTATAAAATATTCTTAAATTATTTTTTAAATATTATATCGGACGTTATTTTTAATTATTATAAAAAACTTATTTTATTACGCTTTTTTAAAAGTATTAAGCTATATAAAATATAAAGCTTGTTAATTTATAATTTTTTTTTTTAAAAGCTAAAAATAAATTATATATTAATTTTTAAACAAAATATTATTAATTTAATATAAAATAAACTTTTTTTTTAAATAATACTAATAATCTTTTTTTATTAAATTTAAAAACAGCTTATATATTAATTTTAATTAATATAATATTTTTTAAAAAATATTATTTTTAAAGTTTTAACGTATTATTAAAATTAACGTTAGTTATTATATAGCTTATATTATTTATAAACTTTTTAAATTAATTATTAATTATATATAACTAAAGCTTATAATAAGCCTTAGCCGCGGCTAGCTTTTTAATAAAGTTTTTTTTTATAAAAAGCTTAAAAAACTTATTAATTAATTAATCCTAGCTATAAGCTTGTTTAGCTAGTATATATATTTTACTTATAAAAACGTTTTTTTTTAAAAAAAGCTATAGTTTTTTATATAAAAAGCTAGATTTATAATTAATTTTAAAAGCTAAGGATTATAATAATTTTTTAAGCTTTATTAGTATAAATAAAACAAATATTAAAAAAAAGAATTTTTTTACCTGCTTAAATAACTTATAAAAACTATTATATTAACTATAAATAATATTATTAAAAATTTAATTAAATAAAATAAGTTTAAAAATAAAAATAAAAAAATTAGCTATATTTTATTACGTTTTTAAAATAAACTTTTAACGGAATATATAAGCTTATATAAAAATAAAAAGGTTATAAAACTTTAAAAAAAATATAACTAACTATTAGTTAATTAATTTAAATAAATAAATAATTTTTAAAAAAAAAAAAATTTAAATATTATTCTGCTATTATTATTAATTGTTTTAAAGCGCTAGTTATCGGGCGTTTTTAATAACAATATATATATATTTTATATTAAAAACTATAATATTATTTTAATAGTTATAAAAAAAAAAAATTATATAAAATTATAAAAAAAGCAGGCTTAATAAACAATAAATTATTTTTTAATATTTTTAATATAGTTTATGCTTATATTAATAAAAATATAAAAATCTACGCAAACTTTAAGCTATTTATAATATAACTTAATTATTTAAATATTTTAAACAAACTTTTATATATTATTAATTAACGCAGCTAACCTTTTATTAGCTTTATTAAATAATATATAAACCTCCGCGGCTAAAACGTTAAAATATAAACTTTTAAATTATTATAAACTTTATTTAAAAAATAATTAAATAATTAATTAATTTTATAAGTTTTTTATAATATTAATTTTTTTTTATTAATAATAATATTAATAAATAAAAACTTTATTATTATTATTATTTAATAACTTATTAATAAGCTATTTTTATAAATTATAACTTTTTAAATATAAAATAAATTATATATATAAAGAGTTAAACGTATATATAAGCTTTACTACGTTAGTTTTATTATTTTTTTTACTTTTTAAATCCTCGCTAAAAAATATATTATAATTTCTAGTAGCGTTATTATTTAATAAATATTCCCCGATAGTATTAACTACTATATTTAGCTTTAAAACATAACTATTAACCTTAAAGCTTAACTTTATAAAAGCAGAGCTTTAATATAAAGCTTTTAAAAAAATACTATAAGCTTAATCCTATATAAAGGGTTAAATATTACTTTTATAAACCTTAAACTAATTAAAAAAAATAATATAATTAATAAAAAATTAAAACTAAAGCTTGCGAAATTTTTTAGCTATAAAAATATTATAAATATTATTTATATTAATATTTTCTTAAAAGCTGTATTTAATAATAAAAATAACGTACAGCTAAATTATTTAATTAATTTTAAAACAATTAACCTAAGTCTTAAATTTAAAATTAAAATTTAAATAAATAAGTACTAAAACAGCTAGTAAACCTGCTAAAATATAAAGCTTAAAAGCTTTTTAGCCGGGCTTTTCTTTTTATTGTTTTTTACTCTCGGCTTTTTTTTATATTTATTATAGCGTTTTATATTATGTTTTTTTTTTATTTATTTATTTTTTTAATTTAAAAAATATTAAATTAATATATTTTATAACTTTATATTAAAAAATAATATATTTATTTTAATAAAATAAAAAATTTATTATATTATTATTAAAAATATAGCTAAAACTATTATTTTTATTTTTATTTTTAATAAAGCTATAAAATATAAAATTATAAATAAAAAAATAAAACTTTAAAAAAAGCTTATTTTAAGCTAAGTTAAACAGTTTTATAAATATAACTAATTATATAAACTAGTTTTAGTTTTAATAAATATTAATAAACCGTTTTTAAAAAGATTTTATTATTAAAACCGGTTTATTTTAATAAAAAAACTATTAATTAAAAATTATTAATTAAATAAATAAACTTATATAAAAATTACTATTATTAATATTTAATATATTATTTATAAAACTTTTATTAAAGTTTAAAAAGTTTTTTTAAAAGGTATATTATATACTATACGTTTTTTTAAGCTTTTTTATAATAAGCTTACCGTAAAAAAACATAATATAAACAAGCTTAATAAAAAAAATTATAAAAAAAAAATTATATTAAAAAATCACGAGAAAAAATATTACTAAGAAATTTATAAATAAAAAGATTATAAATAAAAAAATTATAAACAAGGAAATTATAAACAAAGAATTATAAACAAAGAATTATAAACGGAAAAATTAAAGCTATAGCTAAAAAAATTATAAATAAAACAAATAGTATAAATAACTAAAAAAATTATAAATAAATAAATTTAAAATATATTACTAAAAATAATACAGCTAAAAAAAATTATATAAAAATTAAAAATATATTACTAATATTAAAAAAATTATAAATAAAACAAATAATATAAACAGCTAAAAAAATTATAAATAAACAAATTTAAAACATAGTATTAAAAGTAGCACAGCTAAAAAAAATTATATAAAAATTAAAAATATATTATTAATATTAAAAAAACTATAAGTAAAATAAGTAGTATAAACAGCTAAAGAAATTATAAATAAAAATATTATAAATATATTAGCTAGTAAATATAAATAAAAGCAGCCTTTATTAGCTGCTTTATAGCTATATATATTATAACTTATGCCCGTATAAACCTATATAAAAACTAAGCTTTTAGCTGTAATCTTTCGCTGTTATATTTTTACAACAATTTTTTATAATATTTTTACTATAATATTTCTGCTATAATTCTTTAGCAGCTATTTATATTAACCTTATTTTAACTTAAACTTATAAAAAAAAATTTTATAAATTAATTTTAAATCTTTAGCTTTTAGCTATTATTATATTATTATTATAAATAATATTTTATTTATTTAAAGCTTTTTAATAAATAAAAACTTTGTTTAAAATACTAGCTTATTTTTTATTAATACCTTTAGCTTTATTTATAGCTTTATAAACTTTTTTTAATATTAATAAAAATATAATAAATTATTAATAGTTAAAATCTTTTTAGCCGTAAATTTTAATAATAGTTAAGCTATACTAAAAACTTTTTTTAAAAAAGCTATAGCTGCGCTATTTTAAAACTAGTATATTTTTTATTATAAAATAATACTTTTAATATTTAAAACTGTTTATAAATTATATATATAAAATAAATATAAAGTTCTAATAATTATTAACTATTGTTATAAAAACAAGCTTTATATTTACTATACTAAGCTAAGTAAAAACTAGCTATTTTTATATTAAAAAATTATATATATATTTAACTTTATTTTTAAAACAGCTATATTTTAAAAACAGCTAATTAATAATAATAAAAATAAATATACTTAATACTAAAGCTTTTTACCCTGTTAAACCTAAATAATTTTTTTAAATATAATAACTTTAAATAGCTGTTAACGCTATTTATATAATTTAACACTTTTTATATTAATAATATTTAATTTAAAAAATTATATAATTAATTAGTTTTAAATATTAAAAAAATTCCAAAACCTTTTTAAAAAAAGCCCCTGCTATTTAAATATTATAATATAATTATTAAAAAATATATTATTTTTAAATAATTTTTAGCCTGCTAAAACTATATTTTATTTTAATTTTATTAACGTTATTAAAAAATAATTAAACTATAGCTTATATTTAATATAATAGGTTAATTTAATAATATTATTATTAAAACTTTTTAAAAGCTTAAAATATAAAAACTATATTTTTATAGTCTTAAAATTATTATAATAACTTTAAATTTAAATAAAGGGATAAAATAAACTTTAAGCAGGCCGAACTCTTTTTTTTTTTTCTTTTTTTCTTTTTTTTTTTTAATTATATATAATAATTATTATTTAATATTAGCGCATAATAGCTTATAACTTATATATTCTTGTTAAAAAATATTATATAAAATAAATATTATTAGTAATATATTTTATATACTAAAATATTATATAGTTTAAAATATTTATAAAACTAATATTTATAATAAAATTTAAAACAAGCTTAATTAGTTTAACGTATTAATAACGCTTTTTTAGCACTTTTATTATATTTATAAAAATAAAAAGCAATAATAACTATAATAAAACAAACAAGTTATTTTTTTAAAAAACTTAAATATTTAATATTTTAAACTATTTTTTAGCCGTTAATTATTATGTTTATTTTTTTTCGCTACTATTTTATTAAAGAAAAAGCTTAACGTAGGTTTATTTATTTATAAATTAATTATTTAATTATAAAATATATTTTTTATAATTTAATAAATTATTTTAAATTAAATTATAATATTTTAAATTACGCTTTTTTTATTACTTTTATTATTTATTTTATTATTTAAGCGGTGTTTAAATAAGTATTTATATTATATTTATATTTTTTTTATGTTTAAAACTAGCGGTTTTATATTTAAAAATAAAATAAAAACTTTTTAACAGCTATTTTATTATTAATTAAAAGAATATTATAAAACTTTTTATATTTTTTATAAAATATATAATTATATATTAACTAAAAACTATTAATCTAACTTTTTATTATATAATAAAAACTATTAACAACTTATAAAAACTTATTAAAATATATAGCTTAAATTTAAATAGTTATTAGCTAGCAAAAATTATAGATTTAATAAAAATAAAACTATTAAAATAAAATAAAAAAATTTTTATATTTAAAACAAGTAAAAAATCTAAAATAATTACTATTATTTTATTATTATTTTATTTAGTTTTTTTTTTAAAAATTAATAATATTTAAATTAATTAAAAAGCTTAAAAAGCATAAAGCTACTTAAGTTAATTTAATATACCGTTATTTATATATATTATTAATAAAAAAACTTTTAATTATAATAGTTATATTAATATATATAGTTATTTTTTTTTTATAGCGGATTTAACGTTTATTATTATTAATACATAATTAATATTTATTTTATTTTTAATACTATTATTAAGTAATAAACTTACGCGAGTAGCTACTGCTAATATTGTTAATATTTTTAATACTAACTTTAATATATATAAATATTATTAATAATTTTTAAAAAAAATTAAAATAAAAGCTAATATATATATATTAAAAAAATCTTAAGTTTAGCTAAATAATTCCGCTATTTTTTAAACAAATAAATAAAAAATAAATATTATATATTATTTTATTTTTAATTTATTTATAAAACCTTTTAGCTTATACTATAATTAAATATTTAAATTAAATAATAAAATAAAAAACAAAAGCGTTAATATATTAATTAAAACTAACTTATTTATACTTTTAATGTTAATAATTGTTTTAATTAATATATATAAAAACTTTAATGCTTTTATGTTTAAAGTTATATTAAAAAAATACCCCGTTTAATATATATTTAGCGCAGGTTTTAAAAAAGATTTAACTTTAAAACATAACAATATAACTATTTTATAATAAAAATATAACTAAATACGTTTTGGGCGTAAAAAGCTTAAATTTATACTAAATATAGCTATTAATTAAAAAAAAATAAACTTTTTTATTTACTGTAATTAATTTCTTTAGCTAAACAAGTATAATATATTACTAGTTTTTAACAACAATTTTAATACTTTTTTATTAAAAATTTATACCCGCGTATATAATATTATTATATATACTAAAATAATAATAGTTAATATATTTAGCTATATAAGTATAAATATATAAACGTTTATTAATATTCTTATAGCTATTAAAGTTATAAATAATAAAAACAACTAGTAATTTATTACTATATAAAATAAAATTAAAATTATTAAAAACTTATTATTATATTATAATATTATATTATTTATTATAATATAATGCCGCTATAATAATTCACCGCTTTGCTTTATTTTTAATTTTAATAACTATTTTATAATAATACTTTTAGTTTAATATAGCTTTAAATAATTTTTTAAAAACCGCCCTTTAAAAAATATACGCTTATAACTTTTTTATAATATTATAAAAGGCTTAGCTTATATATACTCCTTTGGAATAATATATTATAATATATTACTAAAAAATTTATTTATTTATTTTTTGTTAGCTAATATAAACAAATTAATTAATATAAATAAGTTTATATAATAAAAGTTTATTTATAATTTTAAAAAAACTATTAAAACTTATAACAACTTTAATATTTTATTTAAACTTATTTATATAATAATACTAAAAGTTTAAACTTATAATAAATTAAGTCTTTATATAAATATTATTAATATATAATTATTAAACTATATATATTTTTATAGTCTTTAACCTATATTAAAAAACTAAACTAATAAAAAATAATATAAATTATTTTTATTTTTATTAAATAAATATTATATAAAAAGAATTATAAATAAAACTAAAAACTTTTAACGTAATTTATAAGCAAATTACGTATATAAGCAAGTTACGCACTTTTTTTATTAACGCGTATACTTTATTTTTATTACGTAATAATTTTACAACAATATAATATTTGGTTAAACAAAAAAAGCTAATTTAATTTTTACTATTAAAACTATTTAATTAATAAAAAAAATTAATATTTAACGCGTTTTTAAAATTTATAACGTTTTTACTACTATAATATATAATAAAATAAACGGACGTACTATATATAATAAAACCTACGCTAATATATATAAATTTAATTTAATTAAAAAAAATACTTTTTTTAAATATATTTTTAATTTAAATAAACAAAAATATTCCTTTATTTATATTATTATAAAAAATATAGCTAATTTTTTTTATAACTTACGTAGTATATTTTTAGTTAATAAATAATAAGTTTATAACTTTATTAATTATTATAAAAAGCTTAAAACGCGGTTTATACGTATTTATAATTATTAAAAAATATTATACGAAAATTTAAAAATTATTAAAGTATAGTTTAAATATTATATATATATAAAAATATAATATAATATTTATAATAATAATATTTAAAACTTTAATAAAACTAGGTTTATAATAAATTAAATTTATTTATATATAGTTATTATATATATTAATTAATATAAAAGATATAAAATAATATAGCTTAATAATAAAAAATAATTAATAGTAATTTGTTTTATTAATTTATATAGTTTATTTATTTTTTTATATATTATTTTTTAAAATATTTTTTATTTT
>MU620080.1:0-12098 GCA_025201785.1 Xylaria longipes
ACTAATAAAAAAGAAATAAAAAAAAATAAAATCTAAAACTATATAAAAAAATTAAATATTTTTATATAAAAATAAATATAATATAAATAATAAATAATAAATATTTAATTATATTTTAAATATATAATATTTAAAATAATTTAATTAATAAATAAATATTATATAAATATAGTTATAAATAATAATAAAATAAAAATACTTTTAAAAGCTATGAATAAATATATAAATATAAAAAAATAATAATAATAAAAGTTATATATAATATAAAAAAAAAGTATATATAAATAACTAGCTAAAAGCTAAATAATATATTAAATATTTAAATAACTTTTTTATATTTATATTAAATTAAAAGTTAAATAATATATATATTTTATATTTTAATATTAATAAATTATTATATTAAAAAAGCTTAATTTTATAATATAGTTTAAAATAAAAATTTTTAAAATAAATTTATATTAAATATAATAATAATATATATAGTTTTTAAAAAATATTATATTATATATTTTATTTTTATTTTTATTTTTATTTTTTAATATAAAAACTTTTTTTTTTTTTAATTAATTATTATAAAATTTATATTTTATTAATATTATTTATTAATAAAATTAAAAAAATAATTTTATATTATTTTATAAATTAATATTATAAATATTTTTTTTTTAAATTAATATTATTTTTATTTTTATTTTTATTATATAATAATTTTAATCTTTTTATAAAATAATATATAAAATTAATTTATTAATTAATAATATATTATATAATTAAATTATAATAAAATTACTTTTTATTTAAGCTAAATAATTATATATATTTATATTTAATAATTTTAAAATTTAAACTATATTATTGTTTTTATTTATTATTTATAAATTATAAATATTATATTTATTTTATTTAATTAAGCTAATATAAGTTATTAGTTTATTTTTATTTTTTAATTATAAAAAATATTTTTAAATAAATTTTATAATAATAATAATTAAATAAACAGCTAAGCTTTATATTATATATATTAATATTAAAATAATAAATATTAATAATATATTTTATTTTTTTATGTTTATTATTTATTTATATTAAATAATAAATATATTTATTATATATATTTTATTAGTTTTATTATTATAAAATATTTTATTTTATATATAATTATATTAAATTATATAATATTTAATTAAATTATAATATTTTTAATATTATTTTTATTTTAAGCTTGTTTTTTATAAAGTTAAAATATTTATTATTATAATATTTTAAACCCTGTTATAAATAAATAATATTAATATTAATAAGTTATTTTTATTATTTATTTTTTAATTTTATTAATTAATATTTATTTTTAGTTTTTAAATTTATTAAAAACTTAATTAATAAACCTTTAATTTAAAATAAAATAAAAGTTTTTTTTTTAATATAAATATTTTTTATAATAAATTAAATATTTTAAAAGCTAAAGTATTAAATATTAAGTTATATAATATAAAAAAAATTAACGGAAAATATAAAATAAAAAAAATATAACTTATAATAATTAATAGCGTAAAAAATAATAATTAATTAAAAATATAATTATTAATATAATTAAATATTATTTATATAAAATATTATAAATTTAAAATTAAATATAAAAACTTAAATAATTAATAAATTTATAAAGTTTATATTAAAAAAAAGAATTTATTTATTATTAAAACTATTTATTTTAATTTTTATATAAAACTAAAGCTATTAATATTAGTTAAATAAATATAAAATAAAAGCTTAGCTAAATAATATTTTAAAAAAATTAATAAAGTTTAAAAATCTTTTTTTTTTAAAATATTAATATTTATTAAAAACTTTTTCTTTGTTTAATTTTTTATTATAAATATATAAAAACAAGTTTTTATTTTATATAAGTTATATTTTATTATTAAACTTTTTATTTATATTTTTTTATAATAAATAAATATTTAATTAAAAAAAAATTAAACTTTAAACTTAAACTTTATTTAAATAATAATATAGTTTTATTTAATATTTTAATTTTAATTATATATTTTTATTTATTTTTAATTAAATATATAATATATATATTTAATAATTAATATTAGTTTAATTATATAAAAATATATATAATTAATATTAGTTTAATTATATAAAAATATATATAATTAATAATAAGTTTAATCTAGCTATTATATTAAACTTTATTATTAATATTTTAATAACAGCTTTTAAGCTTATATAATAAATTATAAATATTGTTTTTATTTATTAAATAATAATATTATTTATATTAAATTTTTATAAATAAAACTAAATAAAATTAAAGTTTAATAATATAATAGCTTAAATATATATTAATATTATTATTAAAATAATATAAGTTTTAAAATTTAGTTTAAATTATTAGTTTTAAATTATTTTATATAAAAGAATTAAATATTAAATTATATTTAATTATTTTATTTTTAATAAAATATTAACTTATAATAAAAACTAAAAACTAAATATATATAATATAAAACTTAATATTTAAGTTTTTTATTTTAAAAATAAATATAATTTAAATATAAAATTTTATTTATATTAATTAAATTAAATTAAATATAATTTAAATAATAATAATATATTAAATTATTTTATATAATTAATAAATAATAAAAATAATATATTTAAATAAAAATTCTATAATAATTATATTAAAAATAAATAAATTTTTTAATATTTATAGTTAAAGTTTTAAAACTTTAATTAAGTTTTAAAAATATTTAATTTATTTTTTAATAGTTTTTATTTATTTAAAATTAAATTATTTTAAATATAAAAATTATTAAATTATAAATATATTTATATTATTTTATTTATTTTAATTTATTTATATTATTATATTATATTAAAACTATATTTTATTTATATTAATTTAATATTAAAAGTTTTAAAAATTATTAAAATAATTTATTTTTAAAAAAAAGAATATTTTTAATAGTTTTTAATAAATAACTGTTAAATTTTTTATTTATTTATTAAAGCTCTTAAAAATTAAATTAAAATTTATAAAAAAAATATAAACTATTTTAATTTATTATTAATTTATATTATATATATTATAATATTTATAAGGTTATATAGCGTTTATTTTTTATAAAAAAAGATTTTATATTAAATTTAAACTATAAAAATATATATAAAAATATATTTAAAAATACTTTTAAATAAAAATTAATTATATTAATATTTAAATATTATTAAACAAAATAAAATAATAAAAAATAACGTTTATTTATATAAATATTTTATATAATAAAAATAATTATTAAAAATATAGTTTAATAATAGTTAAAATTTATATTATATATTTATTTATTATTAAATAGTTTATAATTTTATTTTTTATAATAAAGCTTTTAAACAAGTTGTTTATAATAAAATATTTTAAACTAAAATTTTTATATATTATATATTTTATAAAAAAGCTATTTTATTTATATATTTAAACAAATAATTTAAAATTTAATTTTTATAAATTTAATTATTTATTATAAAATATTAAAATAAAATATTTAAATAAACTATTATTAATATAATATTTTAAAATAAATACTTTTTTAATAAAGTTATTTTAATAAAGTTTTTAAACTATTTATTTAATTATAATTTATTAAAAATTAAATTGTTAAAAATAATATTTTTTATAATAAAATAATTTAAAATATAATATTTATTTTTAACGTTTTTTAAATATTAAATTAAAAAATATTTAAAATAAATATATTAATAAATATATAAATAAATATTTATTTTATATAAATAATATAAAAAATAATAATAAATAATAATAATTAAAAATAATAATATATTATAATATTTAGTTTAAGTTATTTAATTTATTTATTAATAGTAAATATATTTAATTATAAAAATACATTTTAATTATTTTAAGTTATTTAAAATATTAATAAAAATATTTAAATAAAAAAATATTAAATAATTAATTAAATTATTTTTAAATATAATAAACTTAAAAATTAAATTTAATTTTTAAAATTAAATTGTTTTAAATTAAAATTAATAAATTATATTAAAATATAAATATTTTTTGTTTTAATTTTAACAGTAAAACTATATTTTATTTATTTATTATATTAATTATTAAAAATATTTAAATAGGTTTTAATTTTTTTTAGCTTTATTATAATTAAACTTATACTAGTTATTATAATTAGTTTATTTATAGTTATAGCGGGCGTTTTTTTAAACCTTTTTTAAAAAATAATAAAGCTTATAGCTGTTAAAAAAAAACCTAGTGTTATAATATTAAAACTAAAATAAAAATATTTATAAAAATTAAGCTTTAAGTTATTATATATTTTAATATATTAATATTATAGTTTTAATATTATAACTAAAGTTGTTTATTTTATAGCTTTATAAATATTATTATTTAAATAAAAATAATAACTTAAACTATATATAAAGTTTTAAATATTATATTAATAAATTAATTAATTAAAGCTGTTTAAAGTATATAAACTATTTTAATTTATATAATTTATATTATTATTAAGCTAATTTAATATTTTAAATAATCCTTATAAATATTTAATTATTCTTTAAAAATAAATATATAAATTAATATAATTATTTATTAAATAAAAAAATATTTTATACTTAAAATAAAAGTTGTTTTATTTAAAATAAATATAAATAATAATAATAATAAAAGGTTAATTTAAAACTTATATCATTTTAATTTATAATAAGCTAATATTTTATTACTTTTTAACTTTTATATTATTAATAAATTTTTTTATATTTATTAAATTAATAATATTAAGTTTTATTTATTTTATATTTTATAAGCTAAACGTAGTTAAAAAAATATTTAAATAATTATATATATTATAGTTTACAATATTTAGCCCGGTATTTATATTATTATTTTTTATTTTTTTAGCTTAATAAGTTTAGTTTTAGTAAATATATTGTTTTAAAAATAAAAAATTAATAATATATATTTATAGCTATTATTTAAGTGATTATTTATTATTGTTTAAAAATTTATTATATTATTAACTAATAAGCTTAAGCTATTAAATAGTATAAATTAAAAGCTAATATTAATAATAATATTTTAAATATTTTATAAGCTAAGTAGTATTTTTATTATTTTATTAACTATTTTTTTAATTAATTATTTATTATATTATATTTAAACAATTATAATATAAAAAAATAAATATTTTTTATTTAAAATATTAAAATTTAAATTATAAGTTAAATTAATAACATTTTTAATTATGTTATAAATAAAGCTTAGTTGTTTTAAAATATAAAATAATAAAAATAAAAATAAAGTTTATATAATATTAATATATAAAACTTTAATTAAAAATAATAAAAATGTTTTTATAAAGCGAAATAATAATAAAGTTAATTTAATAAAAATAAACAAAAATAAAATAAAAAAAGTTTTTTTTTAAATAATGTATATAATTTTAGTTTTTATAATATAGCTTAATAAAAAATATTAAAAATAAATAATATAATATTATTATTATTTTAATATATTAAACTTAATATATTCTTTTTAATTAATATCAACAAATAATATTTTTAAATAGTTTTTTTTAATATAATAAATAAGTTATATAGTATAATAAAAGCGGAAAAATATTTTAGTATTTTTTAAGTTAAAGTTTAAATAAGCTATAGCAAAAAGAATTGTAATAAATCTTTAGTTTTTATATTATTTTAAAAGAAATAAACATATTATTATGTTTTTATATATAAAAAAAACAGTTTAATAATTTTTACGTTTTTTTATTATTATAAGTTTTTAAAAAAAACTTTTTTAATTAAATAAATTAATAATTTTTTTTTATTATAGCTATTAATATATACTATTAAAATATATTTATATTTATTATTAATAAATTAAATTAAATAAACTTTAGCTATATTTTTATAATAATTTTTTATTAAATTAATATTATAGTTTTTAATAATTATATTTATAAGCTATTAATATAAAGTTATTTAAAAAATAACTAATATTAATAATAAAGCTATTTATAATAAAAATATTAATAAATATAATTAAATAAAGTATTATAAAAAAAAAAAAATTATTTTAAATATATAAATAAAATATATTTATATAATTTATATATAATTATTTTATAATATTATTTATATTAAATTTTAATATAAATAAAACTTTAATATATTTAACTTATAGTTAAATAAATAGTTTATTTATTTAGTTTAATTTAAAACATATTTATTTTAATTTAAAATATATTAATTTTAATTTAAAATAATATTAAAATTTAATAAAAAAAAATATAGTTTTAATTATATAAAAAAACTTTTATACTAGTTTAAAAATAATAGTTAGTTTTAAAAATAAAAACGTTAAACTTATTTATTAATTTAATTTAAGCTAAAACTAAATAATTTAAAAAATTATATTTTTATTATATAATAAATAATAAAACTTTAAAAGTTTTAAAATTATTATATATATTTATTTAAGTTTATTAAAAAATCTGCTTTTTTTAAAATAAAAAGTTATTTTATTTATAATAAACTATTTTAAATATTAGCTTATTATAAATAAATAAACTATTAATTATAATAAAAAAAAAAAATTTTTAAATAAAATAAATAATAAAAACTTTTTAAGCTTTTAATATTATAAAAATAATTTTTTTTTAATAAATAAAACAATAATAATAATTTTATAAATTTAAAAAAAGTATTTATATAGTTAATATTGTTTATAATAAAATATTTAAATTTATAATAAATTAATAAAAATAAATATAAGTTATTTAAACTTGAAAAATATTAATATTTAAATAAAAGTTAAAAATATTAATAAAATAATAATAAAATAAAAAGTTTTATATAAATATAAATTTAATAAAAAAATATAAATTAAAATTCTTTTAAATATATAAATAATATAATATTATAAAAACTAGTTTAAAATTAAATATTTTATAATATTTATAATATATAGCACTTTTTTTTATATATTATATAATATAAGTTATAATAATATTAAAAAATAAAATAAATAATTTAATATTTAATTATAAAAATTAATTAGCTAAGCTTTTTTTTTTTTTAAAATATTAAAACCTTTTTAAAAAATAATAATATATATAAAATAAACATTATAATATATAATAACCTTTTATAATATTATATTATACAGCTTTAAAAATTATTTATAAATAAAATAACTAATTTATATATATTTAATAATAAAAACTAGCTAGCTAGCTAGCGGTTTTTTTTTTATTTTAATTATTAAAAGATTTTAAAAAAACTAATAATATATATAAAATAAATAATATAATATATAATAGCTTTATAATAATTAGTTTATAAAAAATAGTTTAATAATTTAATTATTTAAAATAGTTTATTAACTAGTATAAAGGAACTTTTATTATAAAAATATTATAAAGCGATTTAAAATATTTAGTTAATTAAAAAGAAAATTTAATATAAAAACAAACTATAATTAAATATTTAAAAAATATTAAATTAAATATAAAATATATTATATTATTAGCTAATAAAAAATTATATATTAAATAATATTAGTTATTTATTAAGGTATAAATATTATTAAATTAATAATAATAGTTTTTATTAATAAAAAATTAATTAATAAATAAAAAGAATTGTTTAAAAAAGTTATAGTTTTTATTAATATTATAAATAGTTAATATTAAATAAAGTTTTTACCAATATAAAATATAAATAATATAAATAATATAATAAAAAAGTTTATTATTATTAATTATTTAACTTAGTTTATTTTATATTTGTTTTTTTTATAATTATTATATTATAAAATATTTGTTTAACTTTATTTAGCTTTAATTATAATATTTATTTTTAAATTAATTAATATATAATAAACTATATTTTTAAAAACAAAAAGCTTTTAAACTATTATATAATTTTTAAAGTTTGTTTAACTTTATAGCTTATTTAAAAAAAATAACGTTAAGTTATTTTTTATAATTTATTTAATTTAAAAAAATATAATAATATAAAAAATATATAAATTTTTAATATTAACGTTTTAATAAAAACTAATAATTAATTAATAAAATTTAAAAGTATTTTTTATTTATTTTATATTTTAGTTTTTTATTTTTATATTTAATAATAAAATTTATAAGTTTTAATTTAATTAATTAATTTAATTAATTAATTTAATTAATTAATTTAAAATAATAATATTAAATAATTAATTATTTATAAAATATAATAAAATATTTAATATAAATAACGTTTATTTAATTAAAAAAAAAAATTTTGTTTATTAAATATATAGTTTTAAATAAAAATAATAAAAAATAAATTTATATTTTAAAAATAATTAAAATTATATAATATATATATTTTAAATAAATAATATTTTTAAGTTTATTTAAACTATTATAAGTTTTTATTTATATATATTATAATTTTTAATAATAAATATAAATATTATAAAATAAATATTAAAAATAAAAATAATTATATATTATTATAAGTAAAAAATACTAGCTTTAAACTAAACTTTTTATTATTATTTAATTGTTTTAATATTTATAAATTTATATTATAAAATATATATAAAATTAAATATAATATTAATTTAATTTTTTTAAAAATTAAATATTTAATATTAAATTAAATAAAAGTAATAATTTTTTAAAATATTAAAAATAAATATAAATTAAATTTTTTTTTTAAAAGACTTAAAAAAAATAAAAAATATAATTATTAAAGCGGTTAAACTTAAAAAAATATTATTAAGTTTTATAAATTAAAGGTTTATAAAAAATCTTTTTTAAATATTTAATTAAATAAACAATTTTTTTAAATTAATTAATATATATATAAATATTATAAAAGTATATTTATAGTTTTATATTATAAATTTTAAATTTATATATTAATTATAAGCTAAAGAAAAAAAATAGCTTTAAAGGCTTTAATTTTTAATAATAAGCTATTTAAATATTTTATACTTAAATATATATATAAGTTAGCTATAATACTAGCTATATTTTAGCTATATATATTACACTTATATATACGGGCTAACTTATTATCATTAAAGCTATTAACTATAACTACTTTTTTTGTTTTTTTTTTATAATAAATTAAATATAAAATATTAATAAACTATTATTATATAAAAAGTTTAATTAATATAACTATTGTTTATAAAACGTATATAATTTTTATAAAATAATAAACTATAAACTTTTATTTTATATATAATAAAAGTATATTTTTTATATTTATAACACGTATAATATTAAAAATTTTTTTATATAAATAACCTAGTTATTTTTTGTTTTTTATATTTAAAAAGCTATAATAAAAAAAAATTATTATTATTTTTAATATAGTTAAATTAATTAAATTTTTTTAAAATAAACTTAATAAATATAATATTATTAATTTTAATTTTACTTAAGTTTATTAAAAAAATATTTTTAAAATAACTGTTTTAAGTATAATTTTAACTACTTAGTTTATATTTTTATTTAAAGCTATTTTTAAAACGGAGTAAAAAATTAATAAAAATATTATATTTATTAAAAAGTATTTTATAATTATTAATTTTACTTTATAATTTATTAAAAATAACCACGCGTAAATTTTAAATATATAAAATATTAAATTATATTAAAATATTTATATTTTAAGTAATTTTTTTTAAATTATAAAAAATATATATATTATATTATTATTTTTTATTTTTATTAATTTAAGTTTATAAAATATTTTTATAACTTTATTAAAATTATTATAAATTTAATTTAATATTAATATAATTATAATAAAGTTTTATTTATTAAGTTTTATATATATAAAAATAAATTTTATAATTTATTAAACTTTTTAATTAAACTTTTTATATATATAAATAAATTTAAATTTATTTAAACTAATTATATTATTATTAATATATAATTTATTTTTAAATAAAAATAACTATATATTAAATTTAGCTAAACTAATTAAAAAAATTTTTTTAAATAAAATAAAATAAAGTTTTTGTTTAAAAACAACAGTAATATAATTATTTAAAATAGTTTAAAACTAAACGATTTTATTTATATAGTTTTAATAAATTAAAATAATTTTAACTATAAATTAATTTAAAAAACTATTTTTAATATTTTAAATAGCTATTTAAATAAGGTTTTAAATATATTAAATATTAAATTTAGTTTAAAATTAAACTATTTAAAAATATATAATTATAAATTAAAATAAAATAATTTTAAATATAAAATTAAACGTTTTATATTTTTAAATATAAAAATATAAATAAATAATAAAGAAATATTAAATAAAAAGTTAATAATAAATAAATAATAAAGTTAAACGAACTATTTATAAATTTAAAATAATATACTTAAGCTAAAATAGCTAATAATATATATATTTAAGCTATAATAAATACTTATTTAAACTAAAAATAAATAATGTACTTTTTTTATTTAATATTTTTTTAGTAAAAAAAAAAATTTTTATAAAAAAAAAAAAATAAAAGCTTTTAAAAAATATTTATTATTTAAACTAATTTATTAAATACTTTTATATATAATTTTATATTATTAAAAAGAAAATATTAATAAAACTTTTTATTTATTAAATAAATAAAATTAAAAATAAATAAAAAAATAAAAAAATAAAATTTTATAAATAATTTATATAAGCTTTTTTTTTATTTAAATAGTTTTTTAAAAAGGTTTTTATTAAATATTATATAAAAATAATTATTTTATATTAATAAATATAATAAAAGTTAAAATAGTTTTTAACCTTAGTTTATATAATTATTTTAATAATATAAAATCTTTAGCTAAATAGTTTTAATAATTATTATAATAATTTAAATAAATTAACTATATTTAAAGAATATTATTAGTATTAAAAATTATTTATATAATTAATATATTTTATATTAAAAAAGCTGTTATTTTTATTAACTTAAACTTTAAGCTTTAAAATAATATTAAATAAATAAATAATAAAATAATAATAAATAATAATTTTATTTTATTTAAATAAACTTTTAAAAATAAATATTTTAATTAATTTATTAATAATAAAATATATAAAGCTAAAAACTTTATTAAAATTAAATAAAAAAATAATAAATTATTATTTTAATATTATAATTATATTTAAAAAAATTATTAAATAAATAAATATTTAAAATATTTTTAAAACTTTTATAAATATAATAAATAAATTATTTTTAAAAAAAAAAATTTTTTAAATAATTATTTTAAAATTTATAATAAATTTAAAAACTATAATTTTTAATAAAAAGTTTTATTATAATAAACTATTAAAATTAAATTTTTATAAAAATATTTAAAAATTATTTAAAATATAGCAAAAATAATTATTAATAAAGCTAAAACAAAAATAAAAATTTAAAAAAAATAAAAAATTAAAACTATTTAAATTTTTTTTTATAAAATATTTAATATATTTATTTAATATACTATTAAAAATATTTAAAGGTTTATTAAGCTTTTTATATAATAAATTATATTTTTATTACCCGCTTTAATATTTATATTGTTTATTTTAATATAATAACTATTATTATTTTTTTTTTAAATAATTTATTATAACATTATATATTTTATACTATAAAAATATATATATTAAAATAAACTTAAATAATTAATATTAAAATATTTTAACTATTATAAAACTAAATATATAATAAAGGATTATTTTTATATACGCTAGTACTTAATAAATAATTAATAAAATTAAATTTATAATAATAATAATAATAAAAACAATAAAAACAATAAAAAAAAAATTTTATAATATATAAAATAAAAATAATTATTAAAATAATAAATTAATATAATAGCTTTTTTTTATAAAATTATTAATATATATATTAATTAATAAAATAAAAACTTTAAATTAAAAAAAAATATATATATATTTTTATTATAATAATTAAAGTAATATATAAATATAATATAATACTTTATAAAAATAATAGCTATAATGATAAAAATAAGCTTATTTAAAAATAA
>MU620081.1:0-11935 GCA_025201785.1 Xylaria longipes
AATATTAAAGTTTAAAAGCTTTAAAAAACTTATTTATAAAAAATAAATTAAACTATTTAAAATTAAATAATTTTAAATAAAGTTAAAATAAAAAATAATTATATATACTTTATTTATTATTTAAAAACCTTTATTTTAGCTTATTTTATACTTTTTTTAAATATTATAATAATTAAAATTAGTTAATTTTATTATTTTTAATATTTATTTTATAAAAAGCTTTATTATTATAAAAGTATATTCGCGGTTTTATATAGTAAATTTTAAATTTATATATTAATTATAAGTTAAAAAAAAAATTACTTTTAAAGGCTTTAATTTTTAACAATAAACTATTTAAATAATTTATAAATAAATATATATATTAATAAACTATAACATTAGCTATAACTTAGTTATATATATTATACTTTATATATAAGCTAACTATTTACTACTAAAGCTACTAGCTATAATAACCCCCTTAGTTTTTTTTATTATAAAAAATTAAATATAAAACATTAATAAACTATTATTATATAAAAAGCTTAATTATTATAACTTTTATTTTTAAAATATATATAATTTTTATAAAACAATAAACTATAAACTTTTACCTTATATATAGTAAAGCTATATTTTTTATAATAATAATTATTTTAATATTTTTATTTTTTTTTATATATAAAATTAAATATTATTTAACTTTTTAATATTTAAATAAATATAATATTAAAAAAATTAACTAAATTAACGTTTATTAACTTTTTTAAACTTAATTTAATAAATATAATATTATTAATTTTAATTTTATTTAAGTTTATAAACGTAATATTTTTAAAATAATTAGTTTAGCTATAATTTTAGCTATTTAGTTTATACCTTTATTTAAAACTATTTTTAAAATAAAACAAAAAATTAATAAAAATATTATATTTATTAAAAAACGTTTTATAATTATTAATTTTAGCTTATAATTTATTAAAAATAATTACGCGTAAATTTTAAATATAAAAAATATTTAATTATATAAAAATATTTATATTTTAGCTATTTCTTTTTTAAATTATAAAAAATATATATATTATATTATTATTTTTTATTTTTATTAATTTAAATTTATATAATATTCTTATAACTTTATTAAAATTATTATAAATTTAATTAAATATAAATATAATTATAATAAAGTTTTATTTATTAAGTTTTATATATATAAAAATAAATTTTATAATTTATTAAACTTTTTATTTAAGTTTTTTATATATATAAATAAACTTAGCTTTATTTAAGCTGATTATATTATTATTAATATATAATTTATTTTTAAATAAAAATAACTATATATTAAATTTAATTAAGCGAAATAAAAAAAAATTTTTTAAATAAAATAAAATAAAACTTTTATATAAAAACAATAATAATATAATTATTTAAAATAATTTAAAACTTAATAATTTTATTTATATAATTTTAATAAATTAAAATAATTTTAATTATAAATTAGTTTAAAAAGTTATTTTTATCGTTTTAAATAACTATTTAAATAAAGTTTTAAATATATTAAACAATAAACCTAGCTTATAATTAAATTATTAAAAAAAATATCATTATAAATTAAAATAAAATAATGTTTAATATAAAATTAAATATTTTATATTTTAAAATATAAAAATAAAAATAATAAATTAAAATTAAAAACAAGTAAAAAACCGCGAAAAAAAATCTAAACAAAAAATTAGCTAAATTATTTATAAAATTTAAACAAATATATATAATGTATATAAAAAGTATATTATAAAATATTTTAAAAAAAAAAATTAAACTAATTAAAAAGTTAAATATAAATAAAAAGCTATAAAAGCTTTAAAATAAAAAATAAAAATAGTTATAAAAAATAACTATTATATAAATTTTTATAAAAACATTTATAAACTTTTAAAAATTATAATTAATTATTTTATATAAAAATATATAAATAAATTAACTTTAAATATTTTATTTTACTAGTAAAAATTATTTAATAAAAAAAATATAATAAGTTAATTATTAATAATATTTAAAAAACTTATAATTATTATAAAAATATATTTATAGTTTTATATAATAAATTTTAAATTTATATATTAATTATAAGCTAAAAAAAAAATAACTTTAAAAGCTTTAATCTTTAATAATAAACTATTTAAATAATTTATAAATAAATATATATATAAATAAACTATAATATTAGCTATAACTTAGCTATATATATTACACTTTATATATAAGCTAACTATTTATTACTAAAGCTGTTAGCTATAACTTTTATTTATATAAACTTTTTTAAAAAAATATATTAAATTTAAATAGTTAAAATAATAGTTTATATAACATAAATTACTTATATATATTTATTTAATATAAAATAAAAGAATTTTTATAATATAATAAAATATATTAATTAATTATATATTATATTTAATTAAAATCGCTTAATTTTAACATAACTAACTTATAATAACTTATAAAAACCTACCTATAAAAACTTATAAAAGCTTACTTATAAAAACCTATAAAGGCCTACCTATAAAAACCTACGTATAAAGACCTATAAAAACCTTCGTATAAAAACCTATAAAAACCTTCGTACGAAAACCTACGTGTACGGGCTAGCAGTTTTAAATCCATTTATTTAATATATTTAATTAGTTAACTAATTTAAATTAAATAATAGAAATAACCAAACAAGACAAACAAGCCTTTTTTTCGACCTAAATTAGGTAAAACAAAATAAAAGCAATTATTTTATATTGTTTTGTCTGTGTGGAACGCTGATTATCCGCCTCATTAGCAAAGCGTATGGAATGCGTAAGGCCACCATCCTGGTGATACACGATCTTGGGATGAGTGTCCTGGAATCGCACATCCGAAGCCGGCTTGACCTCATAGTTGCCGTGCCGCGAGGCACCGACTTATGAGGGCATGTCATTGCCGTCCTTACCCCAGACAACAACGTGCTCCCAGTCGTTGGGATGGCCGATGCCGCACGACCCGTAGTTGTACCGCGCCAGCGAGTACACGTTGTTGTTATCCGATCCGACTCGTCTCGGCAGTTCCCGTTCTTGGCACCACCACACTTTAATCCGCGTCGATCGCGGGCGTGTTGTAGCACTCGTCTTTGTCGAAGCCCATTGCTGTATGCACATTGTTGTGTGAGGGTGAGGCCGTATGGATGCATGCGATTGGGCTTTCGAGGAGGGCCGTAGTTACCTGGCTGCTATTTCTTATTACCTGCGTTTGACGTCCAGCTTGGAGCGCCTTGGGTGGCTAGCGCTTGAAAATCGCCTGCAAATCTGACGATAACACTGACGCGTTGGCGGATAGGGCGAATGTCGCGGCCCCGAGGGCAAGCATTTTCGCGGAGAGACCCATTTCGAAAAATTCACAATGCTTATGCTAGGAGGAAGATTTGGATTATTTGTCGTGTATTTTGCTGTCTGTTTTGGAATTGGTTCTCTAAGAAACCTGGTGCCTCGCTTATGCTAATACTCGATTGGGTCGCCAACAAAGTCATCACCGGCCTTTGGTGTAGTCACAAAACATATTCATCCGGTAAAGTACTATTGCTCGTTTTAACCGTAATTTGGCCTCTTCGCAAATAAACTACAATCCTTATTTAACCAGATACGTCTCAAGTTCTTCCTGAGATACGCTGTCTTTAGAGTGAAGACGCATGAGATGGGCCTTGAAATTATCTGCCTGAGGCTAAATCTTCCCTTTCCTCTTACAAGTGCCTATCTGACATGTGTAGCGATTGATTAACGTCTGGCTTTCGGGGTACACAATCCTTTTGTGTCTATAAAGGTCAACCGCCGTTCTAAAGCCTTCCATTCTTCGAGGACAATCTTTGACATTGCATTTGAATGGCTTCATGTAGGTGTTTCAGGGTAGAGGAGAATTGGCATTAGGTGGCTGTGGCTGAATCGGTACACCATAAGGATATGAAGACTGAGGCCGATACTGGAGTTGTGGCGGTTGAGTAGGAGGCTGGTAATGAAGCGTGTTGTGAGGGGAGCTGACCAGCGCCTCGGTTGGCTCAGATGTCTGCTTTTCCCGGGCTTTCTTGGAGTCGGCTTCTTGTACGATTGCTTCCCAGTTCGTGGAATCTTTCCTTCGGGCGTAGTAGTTTTTCACCTGACGAAGTTAGCTCTGCATCAACTGTGACAAGCACCTAGATCGGTCTTTATTACCATGTTTGCGTTCTTTGTCCGCATGTGGGCTGCGATAGCCACCCAATCACTGCCGTAGGAACGAAGAAGATTGGGAAAATCTGCGGCTTCTGGTACAGACTAGTAACTCGATGGTGGTCCACCTGATATTTTGTACTTGGTTGGAGGTAACGGAATACTAGCATTGCTGTTGCTATTAGACGAGTGAGGTTGGTCGTGGCCGTTGGGAAGGCTACTACTCAGTGGTGCGATGCCCGGAGTATGTTCGGCTGGAGTGGTAGTGAACATCTTTGGGTGTATTCTGGTCTTCGCTCTCACTTAGGCTGCTGTAAGACAGAGGTGAATCGACATCCGACTCAGGCTCCGCTTCATCATCCCCATGGTTAGGCAGAGCAGCAAGCGCAATGTCCTGCAAGTGTTTCTCGAGGTGAATTGTCACGTTTGCCTCTCCCTGTCCTGTCTCCTCTAGACACAAGCTACATTGGAAGCTTTGCCATTGATCCCCGTAGCCGTAATGCACCGCCAAGTGTTCGACCCAATCTTCACGTCTGCTGAGAAGGCTCATAGTGCGTAGACATGAAGTTTCAAGACAATTGTATGGTTCAAGGTCCGAAAACAGATGGCGTCTAACACGTTAGAGGAAATGTAATGCGAACTAAGTTGGAACCCCACTTACTTCCAGGCTCTATTAGAGCGAATTATCACCTTTTTCCCGCATGCGATACATGAGAACGGCAGACCTTTCTTTCCCTCTTCGGGAAGTGATGGTATTCTAACAACGCTGCCGTTCTTGTGATGGAAAGACATGACCGTCTCGGCGTAGCTGTCTGTGTAGCGAGATGTCCCTATGCCCGAGTCGTGAAACCTGCTTCCATCAACGGTAGTCGCATCGTGTTCCCTCGTCTCCGGGTTGCCTTCAGCCTGGCGCTCGTTCTTCTCGCGCTGCCGTGAGCCTCTGACGAACCGATAGTAGTTGGCCCAGCCTAGACAGTCAAGGAGCTCATAGTTTGCCTCTGGAAACCTCATCTGAATCATCTCGGTGTAGACTTTAGCGGCCGAGCCGGAAGTCGACGCGAAGCCCGCCACAGCCCTTGCTACGGGCTCTTCCTCGTAGAAATTGGCATTCTCTTTTGCGGTGTCGTAAAGCGCATCTAGGTCCATTAAATTCTCTACATTAGACGTCAGGTCCTCAGCAATTTCAGAAAGAGAATCAATCTCAAAGACTGATGAGGCGTCGCTGTCATCATCGCCAGACTTTTCGCCAACGTGTTCATATTCCACATTGTCAGTGAGGAGAAATATGGCCTCTTCCCTAGCCTTCCGCAATAGAAAACAAGTTTTTTGCAGCTGTTCCGGACGAGGTTGTTGGATACGAGGTGTCAAACCTATTGCACGATTAGCATAATGGGAAACGTAGTCGGGATGAACAGAACAGACGATCCGTCAATGTTCGCCCTATACTGGTCAAGGTTCTTAAAACGGATCGTCGAAGACGCCACGATTGGTCGATCAACCTATCTAGCTCTCCTACGGAGACTCCATACTGCTGTCCCCAAAGTATAAGTGTTTCGAACGCTCGTTTAAGGCGTCGTTGATTGATATCATGGTCCTTTTCAAAGCTAAGAAGTTTCAGCACCAGCTTGTAGAGTCGAATAATCAGGTCGTAACGTTGTGCAGCGAGCGGAAACTGATTTTCTGTTGAATTCTCGATGGCATTTGCCTGCCATCGGTGGATTGAGTTCCACGGCTGCTCGGCATCGTCTGATGATTTCGTTATTGGCATGTTGTTACGGGGAAAATGATTGGGAGAAAGGCGTTTCCCCGTCTTGAGATTGTTACGGATTTGATGGGAGGTGATGCACCGGAACTTTTGAAAGTGGAAGACCTTTTCGCAATGTACTATCGAAATATGTACCCCCATCATCCGACACTGCCACCGACCACGCATAGGCAGCGTCCAATCAAGAGACAACATGTATGGTAGGCAGAATTGGGGATTGGGCTACATAAGAACACGACACCCACCCATTGTTAGAATCCCAATCAAGCGCGCACGGATTGACAATGTCAGACCCTGCTTCTCTCTTGCTTGTCATCGCCCCCCTGGCGATTGAGGCTTTCAAATGTTTCCGCACGCTCAACTCCAAATTGAGGATCTTTAGTCACTACTCGCAGGAATTAAAACGAATTCGAACAAGGTTTGAGGCCCAGCAAGACCTTTTCCAGTCCGAATGTGAAATACTACTTCAGAAGGTTACCGACAGCCAGTCGCAGGTCGAAGCGTTCTTGAGAGCGCGACAGTTCGACGATGATTGTCATGATATCCTCAAACGGCTGTGCACGTACCTGGGGGCACGACAAAAAGCTTTTCAAGGCACTTTGGAAGATATAAAAGAATCACTCCAGGATCTTGAGGTAGAGTTGCATGGTTTCGAGGAATTCGAGTCTAAACGGCAAAATGTAAGTTTGCAGTTACCATATTAGCAGGAGCAAACATGCTAGTCATTCACCACCTGCAGCTATCTAATTTATGACTGTAGAGTGAAAGCCTCAGAGCCAAGTTTTTCTTTGACCAATTCTACTCCCTAGGCTCGGGAGTCAGGCCTTCTTATCGTTTCGCATCTTTTGCGGCGTCTCTGTGTGTTAAGTGAGAAGCTCCATCTACATAGTATCTACATAGTAAATTAACACAAACAGAAGGAGAAAACAGTCTCCTATATTATAGAGGTACCACTGCTCACAGTGGATTCCATGTAGTCTACTTCATCTCTTTACACCTGCAACATCAATGGCCACCTTCAATAGCTCCAACCGCCTCTATATATCCATAGGTAGACTTATTAGCTGGAAGTAGACCTAGATAGCCACAAGTGGCTTTGCGGGACTACCCGACTCTTATATCCCACTCACACTGCCTCAACGCATATCATATATTCTGCCCGATTCGGCTGCAAGAGGTTGTAGCATTGTTGACCAACAGAAATCCGTTTTTCTCACCGAATCCTGCTGACCGCCCAGGATTCTCCCTTCACATGTCGCAATAGTAAAGGGTGGTTCAAAGCACCCCCAATCCGACCCAGCCTGGAAAATGACCACGATTTATCATTAGCGGTGCCGCAGTTTTACAAGTTTTGCACTAGCTAGTGTGGTTGATTTTTGTTTTTGTTTATGTCTTTTTGTGATAGCTTGCCACTATATCAATAATAGGAAGAGGCAGGTCTAGCTAGGACTGCAACTTCAGGCACACCTCCTGTATTCAAGGGTCTATGAACCTCCATTGTATTCCCGTTTCTCCGCTCAAACACACTAAAGGCCGGCTCCCACTGGGGGTATCTTCGAAGGGGCTCTCCCGTCTTGAGCACGAGCGTGCTCAATTTTGATGACGACCGCCACTTGAAAAACTGTTGCCCTACCTCTTTGGCAGAGTCCTCCTTCAAGATGGGCTCTATGTATATGCAGTTCTCAGGGTCCGGTGTTCTCAAACCGCTCACGCCCTTGATACCCAGCTCAAGATGAAGTGTCAACCTTCGAAGGTTTCTAAATCCCATTGCGAGTATCTTGAGAATGTGTTCAGGCTGTGACAGCATTATGTTAACCGACTTCTGTGCCCTGCAATTTTAGATTCTGCTTACCCATTCACCGTCTCGGTAGAGGTCAAGCTCCAGTGTCTCGAGATGAGCGCAGTTCTTATCAAGTTCTTGGAGCTGCTCGACACCAAGGGTCGGCCTCGTAATGTCCTCTCTTATAGGCTCAAATGAGTGCAGGCACAAATGCTTCAAGCCCGGGTGATTTCCGATTGACCCTACTGGAAGGTGATACCCCTTGACTGTCAGGCTTTCTAGGGAAGTGAAAGTCCCCAGAAAACGCTTCAATGGCGGGCAATCAATCTTCCGGTCGGCGTCAGTGTAAACTTGGACGGTAAGGTTCCTTAAGGATTTGGCGTAGCCTGCAGCAAGTTTCAAGAAGTCCGCCGTATATCGAGGTCCAAGGGTGAGCGATCTCAGCTTTGACCAAGGAAACTTTTTCTGCCAATGCTCCCACTCAGCTTCGCTCAGCCGGTACCCACTAAGTGATAACTCTTCCAATGGTGGAAAATTTTCGTCGCCAGAAAACTGAAAGGAGTGTACAATTCGAAAACGGTGCATTGTCACTACACATCCGCCATAACCCCCAACAGTCTCAATAGAAAACGATGTCAGGTTAGGACAGGCGAACAGGAGCTTCTGGATGCCTAGAATATCCTGATTTAGTCCGTTGCGTTCGTCGAAAGGATTAACTTTGGCTGCGAGAACAACAACATTTTGCAGGTCGTTTTCGATATCTCGCCTGCCATCTTCGCCGAGTAAGTGAAGCGATATTCGTTTGCTATGTCCGGCAAGGTCTCGTAAGACTTCCTGTGTCAGCCGGCTCTTAATCCTACATGGTAGCCGAGTTAGCGTCATATACTTCGTCTCGTGAAGAAGTCCATTGTTCTTACCTGACGCGCTGTAGATTCGGAAGTACATCGATTAGGGTCACCAATCGCTTCTCCATCTCACTCAAGTACTTGTTTTCGAACTGCCCGAAATCCAATTCATGCACCGCATTCCTCAATTGTTCATTTTTCGTGTCAAGTAGTCTAGACGACAGGGAACGGGCGAACAGCATCGGATCCTTCTTACGCTCCCAGTCAAATATGTCGTGGGGCCGCATCGCCAAGGGAACGATTTTGTATAGATGGGGGATGGCCATCGTGAACCAGGCACGCGATGTTAGGCAGACATTGCGAAGATCCTTGCGACTGTCTATCTGTAATTTATTCGTCAGACATAGCAAATGTAGGTCAGGGTGACACTTCGTACTTGGTCAAGAATGAGGTGCCATATGTCAAAATTCATAATAGCCGAAGTCCTGTTAGCGCTAGCGCCATGTTCGAAGTTATTCAAAACCATACTAATGGCACACTGGTGAATTTTGTAGGCTCCCTCTGCTAATGCTGTTTCCGTCTATCACCATCAGTAATCGAATCTATAAAGGCTCATGAATGCATCCCCCGAGACGTGGGGGCGTTCTCGGCTTTTATACCCGCCATTGTGACCCGACATTGAATGCGCCGTGTCTGCCTGGTGGGATGCAACACCCCCGAGGGTGCCTGCTGGTAAGCCAGTGGCATGGTGCTATTCATGCAGCCAAGAGTGATGCACCCACCTACCACAGCAATACAATCACTGCTTAAGAGGCAGCGATGCCTGCAAATATATGGGGGTTCCGTTTTCGGATCTCAGAACTTCCAGTCCTGGAGGCTTCCATACTAGGTAAGTCTTCATCATTTAACAGGGTAGTCATTCCCACTAGTATCCCAGCAGGAATGCGCCACTTTTCGTAGAAGAGGTCCTTGTTCGTTAATATTCGCGCTGCTCGTGTGGCGATTGCAGGACTCAAGCGCAGGCTTTCCATGAGAATTGCTATAACATAAGGAAGCTGCTCCAGCTCCTTCAATTCGCTCGGCTTAGAGTCAGTCGACAACAACGCGATTTCTTTCCTGAGAGAATTATTAATTAATTACATCATTTGTGTAATCGTGGTAAAAGATCAGTCTCAAGGTATTAGCGGTTGTTTCAAAGGCTACGCCAGTCACGGTAGCTACTTCCTCACAAATACGGTCAAGGGTTTTTTCGGCGGGCGGAAGATCAGAGTAAACAATCTCGTGGACCATAGGTTTTAGAGCCTTTTTGTAAGGAGTAGATAAAGCAGCGGCCAAAGTATCACTCGTGTCTCGTTCGGATTGCTTTTCAAGTAAGTAAGGTAGGAAGTCACACAACAACAGCGCCAGATTGACTCGTCTGGCCGATATGCATACAACTTACCTGGAGGTAGCGGAGAAAGGCCTTTGTGCCTTCGTCTGCCGCTTTCATGGCCCAACTGACGGATAACGCCCGCATTGCAGGGCCAAACCAGGGCATGTGCTTCGTGATGCGCCAGAATAGTCCTGCGCCTTGAGAAGCGAGGGACAACCCAACACCAAAATCTTCGAGGTCTAACTCATTATACATTCTCCCAACTATATACCCGTATGGACTCCACTTCGTCACATACCTAAGCAGGAGTGGTCACTGACCCTTAGTATAGGTCTTTTATTAGCAAATAACCAGTATATTAGCAAAAACAAAAGTACTTAATCTATTATACAAATTATAACTAAATAGATGTACTTCTGCTATAACTTAATATATTAAGTATAAAAATATTAAATTTACTAAAAATATAATTATAGCTAGTTATTTAACTAACTATTACTACTTTAAATCTTGTTACTACTTTAAATTATTATTTAAAATTATTATTTTAAATTATTACTTTAAATCACCACTTTAAATTATTACTTTAAATTATTATTACTAATTTATATACTTTAACATTTTTATATATTAACATGTTTTATATATAGATTTAATGTAATAAACGTGTTAAATTAAAAAGATATAAAAACGTGAGATTAGCTAATAACTTAGCAAATTTTTTAAATGTAGCAATTTAAGTAACCTTTATAGTATAAAAAAAATATAATATTAACCGTATATTATAAGTAATAAAGGCTACTTCTATTCTAGTAACACCTTTACTTATTCGGAAGTACTATTAATTATTTGCTAATATACTAGTTATTTGCTAATAAAAGACCCATACTAAGGGTCAGTGACCACTCCTGCTTAGGTATGTGACGAAGTGGAGTCCATACGGGTACTCGTTGGCGGCGTCTCGTGCGAATGCACTGATTGCAGCGCCTAGGTTGAAAGTAGTTCCAGCCAGCTTCGAAATCCGCTGACAAAGCTTGCCAACGTTTCGACAAAGTACATCTTGCCGATCAGCAACATGACGCTTCGAAAAGAACGAGGCAATAGCGCTACGGCGGATCTTATGAGCATCGTGGTCTGTAGGACAATCCAGTGAGTAGCAACGATCAGGATCCATGTTTTTGGGATGCAGATACCTGAACCGAAGATGGTGGAACTATTGGCGCCAAATGTGTCGTACGTCTAAGTATACTTGTCCCAACGCCCGGATGGAGCTGGTTAAGTAGCAGTTGCCGTGAGAGGTATTTCTATGTACTGTGCGTCGCACCTTCCATCTCTCGTACCTTCCATGGGTCGCACCTTCCACAAGGCGGGTAGAGAATTGGCACTTATGGCTCAGTGGTAGAGCAATCGGCTGCAGTCCGATAGGTCCCCGGTTCAAATCCGGGTGGGTGCTTTCTTTTTCGTACAGCTTTGTAATGTTGTGTATTAAGGTGTGGGTAAAACATGTTGTAGGGGATGGAGCTATTGACTTGAAGCCACCCGTGCGGGGTTGTTATATGTGCACTGTCCGTTATACCTGCCACAGCTTCCCTCCTTCCACTGCGTATACTTTTTAACTCGTACTATTAGTATAAAAGTGGAGTGATTTATATGAGTTATATATAGTAATTATTTTAAACATGAAGCGGCTGGATGATCAGCGGCCCCTTGCCCATGGCTTTAAGCGTCCACGAACCACGTCGCCGTGACATTCCTTTCTCATCGGAAGGCAAGGCCATGATGAACCTGGCTCCGGTGACGCCGGCCCCCCACTTACAACCGCCCATCGTTAGTGCTATAGCATATTGGGAGGTCTATAACAGATGGCCTGTAAGCCCTAAGATAACCTACCTAGTCGCGGACCATCCCCTCACGGACATAGCTAAACTGTACGTAATTACATACAAATTTAAGCTAACTAATATAGTT
>MU620082.1:0-11913 GCA_025201785.1 Xylaria longipes
TAGTTTATAAAATTAAATTAAATATTAATATATTAATTTATTTTTATAAATAATAAAGTTTAAAAGTTTTATAAAATAAATAAAATATTAAATAAATGTTAAAAAAATAAAAAAAAAACGCTTATAAAACAAAAATAATTTTATTATAAAAAATATAATTAATTTAATTATTTAAAAAAATATATAAGATTTAATATAGTTATAAACGTTAAAAATTTATAGTAATAATAAGCTAACTTTATTATATTAATAATAATATAAACGGTATAATAAAACCGGCTATAATATAAAAACTTATAATAAAAATATAAAAATAAATATTAAATTAAAATTTAATTAATTTTTAATAATAAATATTTTAGTTATAAAGTTATTAATAATTAAATTTAATAGTTTAGTAAAAAATAATCCGCTTATTTATATAATTCGCTTATATATAAACTACGTTAATATATATTATTTAAAATTTAAAAAGTTTTTTTAGGTTTTTATTAAATTTTTATATAATTTTAATAAATATAATAATGTTATATAAATATTTTAATAATAAAGTTTATATACCGGGTAAATAAATATAATTTATTATTCTTTTAAATTAATAACGTTATAAAAATTAATATATATTTTAATATAATATATATAATAATTTTTAATAAAAAAAACAAAATAATATAATAAATAATAAAATATATAAAAAAGTTTTGCTATAAATTTTAAATATTAAAGTTTTTATATATAATAACTATTATTTTTAGTTTTATTAAAAAATTAAATATTTTATTTATATAAAACAATTATATATAATAATAACGATATATATAATATATTATAAAAAATATAAAACTTAATATAAAAAAAAACTAAAAAAAAAAACTTTTTAATAAATATTAGCTAATATTTATTAAAATACTATTATTATATTTTTATATTATTTAAACTAATTAATTTATAATTAAAAAAATAATAATTATTTTAAACTTAAAGCTTTATAAAGTTTATATTATTAATAAAAAAGAATATACTACTATAAAAATTAAAGAAATAAAATATTATTATTATAAAAAAAAGTTTATAATTAAATACTTTTTAAATACCTTTTTTATTTTTTAAAAATATATTATATATATTTTTTATTAAAAAAAACTTTAAACCCGAATTTTTTAAATAAAAAATAATTATTAAATATTTTAAAAAAATAAATATAAAATATTAAAAATTATTATAACTTTAAAATTTATAATAATTTAAAAGTAAAGTTTTTATATAATAATGTTTAAACTTATTTATAAAAAATAAATATAAATATAGCTATGTTTATAAAAATAATTTTTTAACTTAGTAAAAATAAAGTTATTATTTATTAAAAAAAATCGGCAAATAATAATAACGTACGCGGGCCGAAATATTTAATAAAACAATATTTATAAATAAGTTATTATAATTTAATATTAGTTAAATAGCTTTTAAAAAAACCCGTTAATAGTATTTTATTATTTTAAAATATTATTAAAATAATAAAACAGTTAATTTAAATAACTATATAAATAATTATATTAATTAAAAAAAGATTTTATATTAATATATACTATATTTATGTATAAAATTAAAAACACGTAAACTATATAATATTAAATATATAATAATACTTAAAAATAAAAAAGTAAAAAAAAAACATTTTAATATTTACTAATAACTATTAATTAATATATAAAACGTTAACTTTTTATATTTAATATAAAATTTAACTTTAAACCTTTATTATTATTTAGTTTAAAATAATAAATATTATATAAAAATATATATTAATAATAAAAAAATATATAAATAGTTAAATTAAATATAAAATAAAAATAAACATATTTTTATTATAAAAAGATTTAATTTTAAAAAAATAATATTATATATTAGCTTATAACTATTTAAAAAATAACAGCTATACTAGTTTAACAAGCTATAAAGCTTGTTATTAATATTATTATAAAATATTATAAAATAAAAAAAATCTATAAAGCAGTTAATAATATTATAATATTATAACTTATAGTATTAATATTAAAGCTATAATTATAAAAAATATTTTTTATACTAACTAAGCTTTATTAAAAGCTTATAATAGCTTTATTTAACCCGTTAATAAATATACTACTGCTAATAATAATAATAATAACTTTATTTAACCTATTAATAAATATATTACTGCTAGTAATAATAATAATAACTTTATTTAGCCCGTTAATAAATATACCGCTGCTGCTATAACTAATATATATAATATTTTTATTACTATTATTATATTTAATAATTTTTAAACCTTAGTAATATTATATATATAATATTAAATACGCTTTAAAATATTAATAAAAGCTTTAAAATTATTATTTAAAATAATATAAATTTTAAAAATATTAATATATAATAAAATATTAAATTTTATTATATTTTTAACTTATTTAAACTTTTTATATAATTTAAATACTAGTTAAACTATTAACTTTAAATTTATAATTTATAATAAATTTATAAATTTTAAAAATAAATAAACTATAATTATTATTTATTTTATTATTTATTATATAAACTTTTAATTTATTATTAATTAATTTTAATATTATTTTATTAATATTATAATTTTTAATTATTTATAACTTTATATACTTTATATTTATTATTAAATTTTTTATAAATTTATAATTAATAAATTTTGTTTCTTTTTAAAAACATAAGTTTTTTAATTTTTTTATTTTTTTTAATAATATTTTTTTTATTTATTTTTCTTTATTTTAGCTAGCTTATTTAATATTAGTTTTTATTTATTTTTACTACTATATTTATTATAAATAATATTAAAAAACTAATATTTTTAAAATTAATATATTTTAAACTATATATATATATAATTTTTATATATTTTTAATTTTTTAAAATAAAATAGTTGTTTTTATACTTTTATTTATTTTTATTTACCTAGCTAGTTTATTTAATATTAACTTTTATTTATTTTTACTATTATATTTATTATAAATAATATTAAAAAATTAATATTTTTAAAATTAATCTATTTTAAACTATATATATATATTATTTTTATATACTTTTATTTTTAAATAAAAAATACGGTTTTTTTATATTATTATTTATTTTATTTAGCTTATTTAGCATATTAATTTATATAATATAATAAATATTATTTTTATTATTATTATTATTTAAATATTTATTTAATTCACCTTTTATAAATTTTTTATGTTAATATTCGCTTAAAAAGCTTAACTAACTTTATTAAAACTTATAAATACTTTTTTAAAATATAAAACAATAAACCACTTTAAACTATTTTAAGTTAAATAAGTTTATTATAATAATTTATATAATTTTTAATCATTAAAGTTTTTATATTAAATTTAAAATATTATTTATTAAAATATTTAACTATTATTTAAATAATATTTTTAATTTAATATTTTTTTAAATATTATGTTATTAATAAACTAAAATATAAAACTAATAATAATATTATTATATAATATTAATAATATTCTTTTTAAAATATAATAATATAGTTTATAAACAAGTTATATATATAAGCAAGTTATATATTTTTTTTATTAACGTATATATTTTATTTTTTTCGCGTAATAATTTTATAACAATATAATATTTATTTAAATAAAAAAAACTAATTTAATTTTTACTATTAAAACTATTTAATTAGTAAAAAAAATTAATATTTAATACGTTTTTAAAATTTATAACGTTTTTACTACTATAATATATAATAAAATAAACAAATATATTATACGTAATAAAACCCGTACTAATATATATAAACTTAATTTAATTAAAGAAAATATTTTTTTTAAATATATTTTTAATTTAAATAAACAAGGATATTTTTTTATTTATATTATTATAAAAAATATAACTAATTTTTTTTATAACTTGTATAATATACTTTTAATTAATAAACAATAAGCTTATAATTTTATTAATTGTTATAAAAAGCTTAAAATATAGTTTATACGTGTTTATAATTATTAAAAAATATTATATAAAAATTTAAAAATTATTACCGCGTAGTTTAAGCGTTATATACGCGTAAAAATATAATATAATATTTATAATAATAATATTTAAAACTTTAATAAAACTAAGTTTATAATAAGCTAAATTTATTTATATATAGTTATTATACGCGCTAATTAATATAAAAAATATAAAATAATATAGTTTAATAATAAAAAATAATTAATAATAATTTATTTTATTATATATTATTTTTTAAAACGTTTTTTATTTTTAATATTAATATAAAAATACTAACTTTTTAATAAATTAAATATTTAATACTAGTTTTAATAAATAAATAAATAATAATATAAAATTAAAATAAATAAAATATTTTAAAAAATATTTTTAAACGTTATAAATAAATATATATTAATTATTAATATTAAACTAGTATAAAAATTATATATTAATTAAATTCGAAAAGTTTTATAAAAAATAAAACATTATAATTATTTTTTTATTTTTTTATTTATTATATTTAATAAAACTATTTAATATTAAGTTTTATAATATATTAAAATAAGCGTATAATTATTAAATTAATAAATTTATTAAATTATATATTAATTATATTATTAAGCCCAAGTTTTTTATTATATTTAAAAAAGCCTACTTTATTATTTTTATAAAATTAAATATTTTAAAAAGTTTTTAAAAGTTAAAATTAATATTTTATAATTTATAAGCTATAATTTTAAAACTAAATATATAGTTATAATTATTAACGTTAATTTTTAATATTATTAACTTGTTTAAACTTTAAATTATTTAAACGTTAAAAATTATTAAAAAAATAACCGCGTAGTTAATTTTTATTAAAAATTAAATTTTTAGTTATTAAAAAAGCTTTTTAAAGCTAATTTTAAACATTATTAACTAGCTTATAAAATTAAATTAAATATTAGCGTATTAATTAACTTTTATAAATAATAAAAACTAAAAACTTTATAAAATAAATAAAATACTAAACAAACGTTAAAAAAATAAAAAAAAGCGCTTATAAAATAAAAATAGTTTTATTATAAAAAATATAATTAATTTAATTATTTAAAAGGATACGTAGGATTTAATATAGTTATAAACGTTAAAAAATTATAATAATAGTAAAATAAATATACCGCGCTAATAACGTTATAAATAGTGCGGTAAAACTAGCTATAATATAAAAACTTATAATAAAAAAATAAAAATAAATAATAAATTAAAATCCGATTAATTTTTAATAATAACTATTTTAGTTATAAAGTTATTAATAATTAAACTTAATAAAATAATAAAAAATATATAACTTGTTTATATATATAACTTGTTTATAAATTACGTTATATTATTATTTATAAATAAATAATATTTTTTTATAAATAAATAATATTTTTTTATATATATATATTAAAACTAAAAGTTTAGCTAATAATAAAACAACTTAAAAAATAAACTAAAAATATAAAACTAATAATAATATTATTATATAACGTTAATAAAGCTTTTTTAAAATATAATATATTATTATTTATAAATAAATAATATTTTTTTATATATATATATTAAAGCTAAAAGTTTAACTAATAATAAAATAATTTAAATTATTATTAATATCATTATTATTTAACGGAAAGAAAATATTAATACTTTATATATTTTAACTTTTTTTTTTTTACTATAGCTTATTATAAATATTATTTTAAATAAAAGAATATTTTAATTAATTATAGCTTTAATATTTTTATATTTAATTTTTAAATAAATATTAATTATTTTAAAGTTTTATTTTATATAATATATTTATAAATAAAAAAATAAATTAAAAACAATAAACTTTTAATAAATAAACAACTATTATATTATAATTTAAGTTTTTATTATTTAATAAAACTAAACTACTTAAGCTAAATAAATAAATAAACTATATATAACTTATAGTTATATTTAAAAATTTTAAATTATATAAATTATACCTGTTAAAATATTAAAAATATTAAAAAAAATATTTTTATTATTATTTTTAATTATTTTACTATAGTTTTTTCGCTACTACAAATATTTTAATAAAATATTATTTTTAAATATATTATAAATATTATTAAAATATAATATTTTATTAAAATAATATTTATATAAAGTTTTTATACTATTAATTTTTTTTTTTTTATAAATAAATATTAAAATTTAAACTATTTTTAATAATTTTTACTAATAAATATATAATTAAAACAGCTAAAACTAGCTTAACTATAAAAATAATAATTATTTAATAATTAATTATTTAATTATTATATTATAAAACTATTATTATTATTAGTTTATTTTATTAAATTATTATTATATTTTTAATATTTTATTTACTACGTTATTTAAATTTAATAGTTTTTTATTTATTTATTTCTTAATAAGTTTAAAAATAATATAATAAAACTTATTTTATAATTAAATTAAATAAAATTTTAAATTATATTTTAATAATAAAATAAAAAATAATTTTTTATTTAAAGTTAAGTTTTATTATATTATTTTTAATAAAAATAATAATATTAAAAACTATTTATATATAATTTTAATAAACTTTTTTATTAATAGCTATTAAATTTTTTTTTTAGCTATAGTTTATTTAAGCTGTTTTATTATACTAATAAAAATTAAACTATAATTTAAATAAATAAAAAAACTAAATAAAAAATAAAAAAAAACAAAAAAAACAAAAAAAATAAAAAAACAAAAAAAGCTAAAAAAATTAAAGCAGTTAATTATTTATTTTTAAAAAAAAATATATTAAAAATACTTTAAATAAAAATAAACTAGTAAAACTAATTATAATAAATTTTTATAATTTAAAAGCTATAAAAAGCTTTAAATTTTTAATTTATAATAAATTTATATAATTTAAAAGCTATATAAAACTAAAAACAATAATTTATAATAAAACTATATAATTTATATAATTTATATAATTTATATAATTTATATAATTTATATAATTTATATAATTTATATAATTTATATAATTTAAAAGCTATAAATATATTTAGCTAATATAACTTTTTAATTATATATAAAATATTAAAATAATAATAGGTACATGCTCCCCTGCTTTAATTTATATTTAATTTTAATAGTATAAAGAGCTAACATGTATAGTAGCGCCACATTGGCCAACGTAGCCAGAAAGTGTGGCCAACGTAGGTGGGCTAACTACGTAGGCGAAGCCGCAATTGGCAGACGCTAAGCCCTGCGATCCGAGCTTCTGCATGCCAAAGCACGTGGACGACACTGCGAATATGATTCGCCCAAAGAAAACCTATTTATATCGTTGGCATATATCATATAACCCGGACAGCTCAAAATGGAACCTTGGAACTTTGACTTCGCACTGTACGGGCGCCATAATTTGTATCAAACAATTTTCTTGCAACTTCAACGATCGCATCTTAACCAATACCCCCATACTCGTCTACTGGCCCACCTAGTGAATATGATTGCATTTCTTTAGATTGTTGGAACTCTGTATGTACACTGTGAATTGCGTAGTTTGCACTCGAATTCTACCTGAGTCTTATTTTCTGTGTTGGACTTAAGTTTCTTATTGTGTCTGCTTCGGCAGCCCGTCCGAGGACTTCCAAGTCCGAAATGCACACGATATGTCAAAGTTATGGCCTTAGCAAGTGGTCCCCTTCTACAGCCAGAAAGCTTTTTGTTGGCTTCTGCACCTCCTTATTGGGCTTTAAGTAACACGTAAAGCCCTTTACGAGGCAGACTAGAAGATGCCGACCCTGTCTTTAGTTTCATAGATAATTAGAAAGAGCACTTTATGCCGAAGAATCTTATGAGAGGACCTTTTCGCATACATGACATCAATGAGAGCGAGCAGTATTGGTCTGGTTTTCTCTGTATTAAATAAGACCATCTGCGAGAGCGGAGCGAGCAAGATGGAAGAGAAATATAAGGACAGGATCCCTTCAAGAATTCCGCCACGCAGGCCTGCACCCGCCATGTAAGCTCTCTAGCGTGAATCTTATAAGATACTGGCGACTAACCCCAAATGATCACTACGCGTCCTAATAATAAAACCCAGTTCACCAGGCTTGTCATGTCGACATTAATATTTACGCATCATCCCTAAGAGCTCACGTTTTCTATCCTGGTGAAGCTAGAGAAGGGTTACGAAAGTCCACGCAGCAACGAACTGATGAGGGCAAGACTCAGAGTAAAGTACTATGATCGCTGCCTGAGCCGCCGCTCTACTATCACTAGACCAAAACAACTACGCGAAAGTTCACATACCACGGTTAATAATTGATCAGTTTTATGGAGTATTCTATGCGTGTTTGTATATTTTTATCTAATGGAAAGCACAGGCTAGCTGGGTGTATTCTCAAGTCTGAACATAGTCCCGGAGCGACGGAGGTGTCTTAGCGGGTGTTGTATGTAAAATGGGATACAACCTACTCGAATAGAAGATGGAACGATACTAGGAGATTATTGGAATATATCAAGCATAATGTCGATAATGAGATTAATGAATAAGTACCGGGTTGTTCCAGACTGAACTCAACCATTGACACAGTTATTGTAAAAGTGACTATTCACAGAGATGAAGGAAATGACCAAAGTATCAGCTCGATTCTTGACTACGGTATCCTTGTGCATACGATCTAGGTACAATTAGCATAAGATGGCAATGTTAGATATAAAATGAATGTTTAACTTGGCTATTAAATGTCTCATAGAGGATTACGATTATTAACCAAGATAGAGGAGCACGAGATTCTTCTACGGGCGCCAAATTCGAAAAATGCGGTTTATGCGCCCCTAGCAGATTTTAATTCAGGTACAGCATATTATGTTGCTAGCTAAGCAAGACATATGAGTAGTACAGCAACTAAACGTAAGTGGGAAGCTGTAAGTTGACTGAAGGGGGCAAAATGAGCATTGGCATTGTAAGCACCCTTCCATTTCGAATCATGACCATCGGCCCACCCGTATTAGAGACAGGTATAACCACGAGAACCCTTCTCGGACAAATTGCTTAGATATCTGTCTCCATCCATATGTCCCTTTCCTCGTGACCCAGGTCACGTTGTGGTGACAGCAGTCCAGGAGCTGCTCAGCCACGCGTACCCGGTATTCACATCATGGCATGTTCCCGGCGGCGCCGTCACATACTCGTTATGCCCATTCTCACACTTCTTGTGCTCGTAGAGGCCGACGAACATCGTGGGACAGCCGGCACTGATGTAGAAGGAGGTACTGCCCCTAGCGTAGATGCACCGTTCGTCGTAGCCGATGGAATCACCGGCGGTGCCTGTGCAGCCGTAACCACTGTATCCAATATAGAGACAGGCCTCGTCGGCGGCGGCCCTACTCTCAAGGTCGGCGAGCGCCGCGTTGTTGGTAGCGTTGGCTATGCTTCGTGTGACTATGGCATCGGCTGAGTCGAGAGGCGCGCCTAGGGCCGGCAGTAGTATGGCGGCGACTGCGAGAATGGAGTATTTCATGGTGTGAGATATGTGCAACTTGTTTGGAGTAATGAGAATAGGGTGTCTTGGAATTGATGAAAGACTAGAATGCTCGTGGAAGGAAGATCTAAAGGAGCATTTTATAGTCTCTTTATTGTATCAAGTATCCACGTATCTATGGTCATAGGAAAACAATCGTGCCCGAACATTCTATAAATGGTAACGGAACAGTAAGACAAATATTAAAGACATGATAATAGTGAGTTCCTGAACTCTACAACTTGTAGCGTTGCGTGCATGGGGGAGACCGAAAAAATGACCTCGCTAGTCTTGTTAAAATTAAGCGATTCCAAATTAAATATAATAAATTATTAATTAATATGTTTTATTATATTATAAAAATTCTTTTATTTTATATTAAATAAATATATATAAATAATTTATACTATATAAACCGTTATTTTAAGCTTTTAAATCAAATATACTTTTTTAAAAAAGCTTTATATAAATAAAGCTTTTTATAAAATAAATATTAAAAATAATAAAATTAATCCTAATTATTATAATATTTAATAAAAATATAAAATAAATTAAAATAAAAGCTTTAAATAATAAATAAAATATATATAATTGCTTTTTATTTTAGCTTTATTTAAAGTTATTTAATTTTAAATAGTTTAATTTACTTTTTAAAAGTAAATTTTTTAAAGTTTTTAAACTTTAATATTTTTTATTATTTAATTCTTTATAAAAATAATATTTATAAGTACTTATAAACTTTAACTAATTAAAAAATTAATTTTATTTATTTTAATTAAAAGGTTTTATTAACTTATTAATAATTATATCGCTTATTAATATATAAACTATTTATAAAGTATTTTTTTTAACTTTTTAATAAAGCTAATAATTATAAATATATACGTAATAAAGTTTTATTTATAAAGTTATTATTTTTTTTATAATAAATTTAATTATTTATTAATTATTATATTAAATAATAATATATTAATTATTTATAATAACTTTTAATTTTTTAATAAAACAGCTTATAAATATAGCTTTTTTAATAGCTTAAGCTAATATTAATAATTTAGCTTTAATAATAAAAATAATTATTATATTTTATTTATTTATTTATTATTTAATTATTTTTTTAAATAGCTTTATTATATATATTTATAAACTTTTTTAATTAAAAATATTATTTATAAAAAACATGTTATTAATAATTTTAAAATTATTACTATTTTTAAATTATAAAACATAATATTAAGTTCGACTAAAATATCCAAGTAATTAATCCGTTAACTTATAATATTAAAGTTTTAAATTTAAAAAAAATTATAAAAGTTTTAAAATATTAAAAGCTATATTAAACTAAATAATTATATCTATATATATAATTAAATTTTTTTTTAATAAAAGTATATTTTTAATTTAATAGGTAATTTTTTATAAAATAATAGTTTTATTATTATTATTAAAATATATAGTAAAAATAAAAATATTTTTTTTAGCTTAAAAATATTTTTCAAATATAAAGCTTAAAATAATTAAATTAATCGCTTTTAATAATTTTAAATAACTTTAACTTTTAAAAACTATTAAAAATTATTATTATTAATTATTTAATAAACTTACTTAAGCTATTTTATAGCTTTTTAAATAAAAGTTTTTTAGTTTTTTTTATAAACTATAATAATATTATTTATATAAATAATAATAAAGCTTATATAAAACAACTTTATATTTTATTTCTATAAAAATTAAAATTAACTTTTTTTATTATAATAAAAATAATTTTTTTAAACTATATAAAACTTTATTAAACTTTAAAACAGTTTAAAACTTTTTATAGTTAAAAAATATCTTTAAATAATTTTTTTTATTAAGTTTTATATTTATAAATATATTAATAATATTATATTATTTTAGTTTAAAATTAAACTTAGCTATAATAACTATAAATATTTTAAAAAGTTTTTTATTAAAAATTAATATATATATAACTTTTATAATATTTTAAAGCTATTAATTTTATTTAATTATTAGTTTTATTTTATACTTTAAATAATAATTATACTTATTAAATTTATATATATATATTTATATATAATTAAATATTAATTTATTTTAAATAATATTTATATTAACTTTAATTTATAATTTTATTTATAATAATTTTATAAATAATTTTTATTTATTTATTTAAAACTTTTATTTATAAAGTATTACTTAAAATTTTTATAAAATTTAAGCAAAAAAAACAGGTTTTTTTAATATAATTTTTATTTGTTTTAAATATATTTAAAAAAAATATTTTTATTTATATATAAAAAATTTAAAGTTTTAATTTTTTTATTTTTTATATATTTATTAAAATAGTTTAAAA
>MU620083.1:0-11879 GCA_025201785.1 Xylaria longipes
TAAATAAATAATAATATAAAATTAAAATAAATAAAATATTTTAAAAAATATTTTTAGCTGCTATAAATAAATATATATTAATTATTAATATTAAATTAGCATAAAAGTTTTATATTAGCTAAGTTTAAAAAATTTTACGAAAAATAAAATATTATAACTATTTTTTTACTTTTTTATTTATTATATTTAATATAATTATTTAACGTTAAGTTTTATAATATATTAAAACAAGTATATAGTTATTAAATTAATAAATTTATTAAATTATATATTAATTATATTATTAAGCTTAAATTTTTTATTATATTTAAAAAAGTTTATTTTATTATTTTTATAAAATTAAATATTTTAAAAAAATTTTAAAAGTTAGAATTAATATTTTATAATCTATAAGCTATAATTTTAAAGCTAAATATATAGTTATAGTTATTAATATTAATTTTAAATATTATTAATTTGTTTAAATTTTAAATTGTTTAAACGTTAAAAACTATTAAAAAAGTAATTATATAATTAATTTTTATTAAAAATTAAATTTTTAATTATTAAAAAAGTTTTTTAGGGTTAATTTTAAACGTTATTAACTAGCTTATAAAATTAAATTAAATATTAATATATTAATTAATTTTTATAAATAATAAAAACTAAAAGCTTTATAAAATAAATAAAATATTAAATAAACGTTAAAAAAGTAAAAAAAAACGCTTATAAAATAAAAATAGTTTTATTATAAAAAATATAACTAATTTAATTATTTAAAAAAATACATAAAACTTAGTATAGTAATAAATATTAAGAAGTTATAGTAGTAATAAAATAAGTATGCTATACTAGCAATACTATAAATAGTATAGTAAAACCGGTTATAATATAAGAATTTATAATAAAAAAATAAAAATAAATAATAAATTAAAATTTGATTAATTTTTAATAATAATTATTTTAATTATAAAGTTATTAATAATTAAATTTAATAAAGTGGTAAAAAGTGCGCAACTTGTTTATATACGCGACTTGTTTATAAATTATATTATTTAAAAAATTTTTTTTATAAAAATATTAATTAATTATTAATATTAATAATTAATATAAAATATATATTATAATAAAGAATATTAAAAATTATATAGTTAATTAATTAAATATAAAGTATATAATTTATATTTAAAATTTATATTTTAAAAAATTATTTTTAAATATTATTAAAAAACTTTTTAAAGTTTAATATAATAATTTAATTATAAATAAAAGTTTTTAAATTTAATTAAAAGCTTTTAAATTAAAAAAAATCTTAGTTTAATATAAAATTTTTTTTTTAAAATAAAAATTAATTAATTATTTTATATTTAAAATAATATAAAAATAAATTTATAAATAAAGTTTAATAAATAATATATTTAGTTTTTAAAATAATAATAATAATAAAGTTTATTTTGAACTGTTTTATTATTAGCTAAACTTTTAGCTTTAATATATATATATATAAAAATATTATTTATTTATAAATAATAATATATTATATTTTAAAAAAATATTATTAACGTTATATAATAATATTATTATTAGTTTTATATTTTTAGTTTATTTTTTAAGTTGTTTTATTATTAGCTAAACTTTTAGCCCTAGTATATATATATAAAAAAGTATTATTTATTTATAAATAATAATATATTATATTTTAAAAAAATATTATTAATATTATATAATAATATTATTTTTAATTTTATATTTTAGTTTATTAATAATATAATATTTAAAAAAAAGATCGAGTTAAAAGTATTATTTAAACAGTAGTTAAATATTTTAATAAATAATATTTTAAACTTAATATAAAAGCTTTAGCTGTTAAAAATTATATAAAACAATAGTTAAGCTTTTTATATAAATATTAATATAAAATATATAAAAAGTTAGTATATTTAAATAATAATAATAATAAAAATAATTTATTATATTATATAAGTTAATAAAGTTAAATAAGTTAAATAAAATAAATAATAATATAAAAAAACCGTATTTTTTATTTAAAAATAAAAATATATAAAAATAATATATATATATAGCTTAAAATATATTAATTTTAAAAATATTAGTTTTTTAATATTAGTTATAGTATATATAATAATAAAAATAAATAAAAGCTAGGATTTAAGTTAATATTAATAAAATAAATAAACTAAATAAGCTAAAAATAATAATATAAAAAACTGTATTTTTTATTTAAAAATAAAAATATATAAAAATAATATATATATATAGTTTAAAATATATTAATTTTAAAAATATTAATTTTTTAATATTATTTATAATAACGTGGTTTATATACGAGCGGATTATATAAACGAGCGGATTAAAATTTTACTATATAAAAAAAATCCGTACATACTTTACTAAGTTTTATAAATAAAATAAGTATAAAATTAAAAGAAATACTATTAAATAGCCCTTTTTATAAAGAATTTATATTTAGTTTTAGATCTTTAATTGGATATTTATTAGTTGAGTTATTATATAAAATATATTTTATATAATAAATACTTTTATAATTTTATATATAAGGGTGCAACTCCATTATATTTGATATAAAAAATAAAAAAAAATCAGATTTATATCTTTTAAATAATTAAAGCTTAAAGAATTAAACCCGTTTATTTTTACAATTTTTTTAAAATTATTTTTTAAGGGTTAAAAAAAAAAGTATATAAATATTTTATTTTATATTTTATACCTTAGTTAAAAAAATAAAAGAAATTCGGAAAAATCTCGGACTTTTTTTTTATAGCTATAAATAAGTAAATATATTAAATATATATATATTTTTTTTTATACTATTTTTTAATATATATTAATAATCTTTATAAATAATAAACAAAAATATATTTATATAATTTTTTATTTAAAGTTTATTTTTTTAAATAATTTTATTAATAAACGTTTAATTAAAGATTTAAAACTAGATATAAATTTTTTATAAAAAGGGCTATTTAACGGTATTTCTTTTAATTTTATACTTATTTTATTTATAATATTTAGTAGGGTATATACGGACTTTTTTTATATAATAAAATTTTAATCTGCTCGTTTATATAATCCGCTTATATATAAACTATGTTATATATAATAATAAAAATAAATAAAAGCTAGTATTAAAATAGCTATATAAAATAATTAAAAATAGTTAAAAATAGTTATAAGTAGTATAAAAACAACTATTTTATTTTATATAATAAAAAAATAAAAAAATAATATATATATATAGCTTAAAATATATTAATTTGAAAAATATTAGTTTTTTAATACTATTTATAATATATATAGTAGTAAAAATAAATATAAGCTAGTATTAAAAGTAGTAAAAAAAAAAAAAAAATATATAAATAATAATTAAATAAAATAATAATAAAAAATATAAAAAATATAAAAATTATATTATTAAAAAAAATAAAAAATTTTAATTTTAATAATATTAGTTTTTTAATATTAATTATAAAACGTAAATAATTATAAAAATAAAAAAAAATAATAATAAAAAGTATAAACAAGCTAAAACTAAAAAAAAATTATTTATTAATTAAAATTAATATTATATAATAAAATAATAAAAAATTATATAATTTAAAAATTTAAAAAAACTTAAGTTTAAAAATAACGTTTTTATAGCTTTAATTATAATACGCGTAGTATTATTAATATAAAAAAATAAAAAAAACTAAAAAGTTTTATATATTAAAAAATTAACGTTTTTACGCTGTTTTAATCGCATAACTTATATTAAAAATATTAATACTATTGTCATAGCCCAGGCGCTATGTGTGGCTAGTGTGGCTAAGGTGGCTGGTGGTCCATGCGGGGGCTATAGTATTCACTGGCCAGTATTTACTAGGCAACTGCTGTAGTGAATACCTTCGCGGGCTATATATCTAGGTGTAGATTCCTGTACTTATTACGCTTTTTTTTCTTTTTTTCCTTATGTAGAATATTAGCTCCTAATAATAGGTAAATTAAGTGTTTAAACCTGCTGCTTTTATTATATCCATTATAACTATAATAAAAATAATATAAATTAATAGCTTTAATAATGTTAATTATAAATTTATTAAGTTTTTAATATTAAATATAAAATATATAAAGCTATAAATAATTAAAAGTTTTAATATTAAAAATAAATTTAATAATAAAGTTAAATTTAATAAAATTAATTAAATAGTAATAAAATTAATAAGGTTTAATTAAATAGTTTAATTATATAGTAATAAAATTAAGCTAATAAAAAAGTTTATAATAAACTTTTTTAATTAAATATATTTTATAAAAAATAAAAAAAAAATAAAAAAATAATTTATAATTAATTATTAATTAATTAAAAATAAAAAAAATCTTTATTTTATTTTAAAATAAAATTCAAGCTTTTGTTTTGTTTTAGTTGTTTAAATTATTTGTTAATTAAACAAGATATTATTTTGTCTGTGTGGAACGCTGCTTCGCCCCTCCTTGCCTAACCCCCTTACTTCCTCTTGCCCCCTCTTTCATTCGTGTCACGGTCTCAGAAAGGTCAAGCAATATACGGGTAGATGGTAGGTTCTGTCTCCCGATCATATGATCATTTACAGTCCCAAGGTTGGGTCCGTGCAATATTACTCGACCTCTCTGGAAACCGAACGTCCTACCGAAACACACATGCCCGGAACAAGTGTAATCTCCCTCCGTAAGAAGCTCAACGCAGGAAGCCTCGAATTCGTGACCCATTTCTGGAATGTCGGCACTCGGGAAGAGTATGCCCTCTTCATAGTTCGTAATCTAATACGCCACTAGAGACACAATTAGTTGGCTCCAAGGAGTGAAGTATAACCCATGGCTAAAGTTGTACCTCGGATATGTTTCTAGTTTATCTCTACGACTAGACGTATATATCACGAGGAGTGCATATAAATTCTTGGTCGGCTTCTCTTAGCGCTAGTTTGCCTCTACAGACGCAATCCGCTAATTCTGCATGAAGCGAGCTAGCATCTCAGCCACACATTTTCTCTCTATATCCAACCAATCGTACTACGACACGTACATTCACGACTCTTCAGCTTCAGATATGTACCACCTATGGGACAAATACATACATGAATTAAGGAATGCAGGGACCATCCGCAACGACCAACCCAGAATTCGAACCAAGTCCCTTGCAAGTCGCTTTCTAATCTTCCACCAGTATTATGGCGCCACCAGAGTCTCTAAGCATCAGAAATGAAACCAAAGAGGGAATATTGACCAATTCGGCTCCCAAAGAAGACAGAATTTCGTCTTGTGTCTTTTGCTCCAAAGTCGTCTCAGTCTTCTCGACTCCTTACGATGAATCACGAGAGATAAATCTTGGTACCTTTTCTGATGCGATCAGTACGAAATGTCCACACTCTAAATCGCTGCGGAAGGTCAAATTCAAGTATTCTAATGGATTTGAACACCTGTGCGAACAAGGAAGCCTTAAGGTTCTAAGTCCATTATATTCAAATGTGGTTTAGTGATATCGGCTTAACAACCCTTGGGTACTCGACAGCAGGGCATTGTGACCTTGCGTCTCTAGCGAATGAACCTAGCAGTAATGGGAAGACCCGACTTATTGACAACTGATGGATTGATATAAGTCTTATTGAAAGTTGGCATGATCGATGCCAACGCGAGCATGGCAAAGATTGTGACAACTACATAGTTGAGGGGCTAGGAAGCTACCAGCCAGACTGGCTGATAGACACTGTTCGAGGTTGTCTCTCGCCCTTTACACCAGGTGAACTGCCAAGACGGTACTTGACCCTTTCGTACGTTTGGGGCCAGGCTCCTAGTTTTCAAGCACAGAAAAGTAACATCGGACAACTTCAAGTGGCAGGTGTGCTGCTATCAGGGCCAATTGCTCGTCAGGTGCCAAAGACTATCCGTGACGCCATTCAATTAACGAAACGCCTAGGCGCGACTTTCCTATGGGTTGATAGTCTCTGTATCGTTCAGGACGACGACGTAACTCGCGGAAAGGCTCTACGACAGATGCACCTTATCTAATCGAACTCAGTTCTGACTATAATAGCAGAGCACGGACAAAACGCTAGACATGGCATCAGAGGTATCAAGGGATTGTCTAAGCGGAGGCTGCACCAACAGACTCGGTTTGACATCGCAGATGATGTTGGCAAAGTCTTAGTTTTCAAGAATGACAAAGACTGGCGCAGCTCACGCGTCATAAAAAACCCACATGAAACCCACATGATTATCATATGCGCATGTGGACATATCAAGAGTATCTCTTCTCCAAACGGCGACTCATTTTTGGCTCTGGGCCGGTGGGTTGGCTGTGCAAAAAGCCAGATGGCTCGAAGATGAACATTCTCACCTTGGAGGTGCTGAACCCGAACAACCGTTCAAAAACCCCATGGATCAAATAGTGAAGTCGCGGGTTCCAAGTCTACTTGATCTCGGTTATATCGTGTCCCTATTTAGCGGCAGGGCGATTACACACTCCTCAGACGTATTGTTCTCGTTCTCTGGTATACAGTCCATGTTACAAGAGCAAAAGTTTCTGGATGGTCTCCTTTATGGACTTCCGGAATTCTACTTTGATATAGCATTAACCTGGCTCCCTGGCCGCGATGGGGTTGTTAGAAGGCGGCTTTCGGCTGATTCCAAGAAAGATCCATTGCTCAACAAGTTGCCCAGTTGGTCTTGGATGGGATGGCAAGGATGTGTCAATTATCTCCCAGACAACGAATTCGAGTCCCGTGGGCCTCGCTGGGCGGAAGTATTTGGTTTTACTGACCCTGTTGCTGAATGGTTCGCCATAGAATCGCCAAAATCGAAAAATCGCCGAGCGGTTAGGTCACGATGGCACGAGTTTCGAACTTCAAGTTCGGATTCGCTCCCGGAGGGATGGAGCCGGGAAAAGTTCTCGCTCAATTCATGGAGGGCACGAGCGTCTAAGGTCGGCGCGCACCTCCAATTGCCACCCAAGTCAGCGCCGCACACAGTCAAGTCAAGTCAAACAAATCGCTTTGACTTGATTTGACTTGATTGACACCCAAAATCGCCTTATTTGACTGAATCGAGCGTTTGGCTTACTTAACTTGAGCAATTAATTGGTCAAGCAAACCAAGTAAGTGGATTCGAGGGTTAGCAGCTTTTTTTTTTCGTATTACTGCCCATAAAGCGTAATTAGTTCTAAATAGCCTCAATAATAACACGCGTGGTGCTATTCGCGTAAGGGCTAGGCTAGGTATAGGCAGGTAGGTAGGTAGGTAGGTACCTATATATAGCTGGGTGTAGCTAGGTGTGGCTAGGTGTGGCTAGGTGTGGCGTAGGCTATTAATAAGAAATTTTTACTACGAGAGAAATACCTACTACGTAGGTAGGTACGTGTCAGAATTAAGCGATTTTAATTAAATATCATAAGTGATTTTTTTATTATATTCTATTATATTGTAAAAACTCTTCTATCCTATATTAAATAAATATATATAAATAATCTACGCTATATAAACTATTATTTTAACCTATTAAATTTAATATACCCTTTTAAAAAAGCTTTATATAAGTAAAGCTTTTTATAAAATAAACATTAAAAATAATAGAATTAATCCTAATTATTATAGTATTTAACAGGAGTATAAAATAAGTTAAAATAAAGGCTTTAAATAATAAACAAAATATATATAATCGCTTTTTATCCTAGCTTTATTCAAAATTATTTAATTTTAAATAGCTTGATTTACCTTTTAAAAATAAGTTTTTTAAGGCTTTTAAACCTTAATATTCTTTATTATTTAATTTCTTATAAAAATAATATTTATAAGTACTTATAAGCTTTAACTAATTAAGAAATTAATTTTATTTATCCTAGCTAAAAGCTTTTATTAGCTTATTAACAATTATATCACTTATTAACATATAAGCCACTTATAAAATATCTTTCTTAACTTTTTAATAAAGCTAGTAATTATAAATATTTATATAATAAAGCTTTATTTATAAAGTTATTATTTTTTTTATAATAAGTTTAATTATTTGTTAATTATTATATTAAATAATAATAACGTAATTTATAAATAAGTTACGTATGTAAATAAGTTGTATATTTTTTATTACTTTATTAAGTTTAATTATTAATAATTTTATAACTAAAGCAGTTATTATTAAAAATTAATCGGATTTTAATTTATTATTTGTTTTTATTTTTTTATTATAAATTTTTATATTATAGCTAGTTTTACCGTATTATTTATAACGTTGTTAGCGCAGTATATTTATTTTACTACTATTATAATTTTTTAACGTTTATAACTATATTAAATCCTGCGTATTTTTTTAAGTAATTAAATTAGTTATATTTTTTATAATAAAATTATTTTTATTTTATAAGCGTTTTTTTTTGTTTTTTTAGTGTTTATTTAATATTTTATTTATTTTATAAAGCTTTTAGTTTTTATTGTTTATAAAGGTTAGTTAATATATTAATATTTAATTTAATTTTATAAACTAATTAATAATGTTTAAAATTAGCCCTAGGAAGTTTTTTTAATAATTAAAAATTTAATTTTTAATAAAAGTTAACTGCGTAGTTATTTTTTTAGTAGTTTTTAACGTTTAAACAACTTAAAATTTAAATAAATTAATAATATTAAAAATTAGCGTCGGTAACTATAACTGTATATTTAGCTTTAAAATTATAGCTTATAAATTATAAAATATTAATTTTAACTTTTAAAAACTTCTTAAAATATTTAATTTTATAAAAATAATAAAATAAACTTTTTTAAACGCGATAAAAAATTTAAACTTAATAATATAATTAATATATAACTTAATAAATTTATTAATTTAATAATTATATGTTTGTTTTAATATATTATAAAGTTTAATATTAAATAGTTATATTAAATATAATAAATAAAAAAATAAAAAAATAGTTATAATATTTTATTTTTTATAAAACTTTTCGAACTTAGCTAATATATAACTTTTATGCTAGTTTAGTACTAATAATTAATATATATTTATTTATAGTAGCCGAGAATATTTTTTAAAATATTTTATTTATTTTAATCCTATATTATTATTTATTTATTTATTAAAACTAATATTAAATATTTAATTTATTAAAAAATTAATATTTTTATATTAATATTAAAAATAAAAAACGTTTAAAAAATAATATATAAAAAAATAAATAAACCGTATAAATTAATAAAATAAATTATTATTAATTATTTTTTATTATTAAACTATACTATTTTACGTTTTTTATATTAATTAATGTATATAATAACTATATATAAATAAATCTAGCTTATTATAAACCTAGTTTTATTAAAATTTTAAATATTATTATTATAAATATTATATTATATTTTTATATATATATAACGTTTAAACTATGTTTTAATAATTTTTAAATTTTTATATAATATTTTTTAATAATTATAAGCATACGTAAACCGTGTTTTAAGCTTTTTATAATAATTAATAAAGTTATAAATTTATTATTTGTTAATTAAAAATATATTACGTGAATTATAGAAAAAATTAACTATATTTTTTATAATAATATAAACAAAAAAATATTTTTATTTATTTAAATTAAAAATATATTTAAAAAAAATATTTTTTTTAATTAAATTAAATTTATATATATTAGCACAGGTTTTATTATATATAATATATTTATTTATTTTATTATATATTATAATAGTAAAAATATTATAAATTTTAAAAACGTATTAAATATTAATTTTTTTAATTAATTGGATAGTTTTAATAATAAAAATTAAATTAGCTTTTTTTATTTAAATAAATATTATATTATTATAAAATTATTACGCGATAAAAATAAAATATATATGTTAATAAAAAAAATATATAACTTGCTTATATATATAACTTGTTTATAAACTATATTATATTAATTATTTATAATAATTTTTAATTTTTTAATAAAGCGGCTTATAAATATAACTTTTTTAATAGCTTAAGCTAATATTAATAATTTAACCTTAGTAGTAAAAATAGTTATTATATTTTGTTTATTCGTTTATTATTTAATTATTTTTTTAAATAGCTTTATTATATATATTTATAAACTTTTTTAATTAAAAGTATTATTTATAAATAACGCGTTATTAATAACTTTAAAATTATTACTATTTTTAAATTATAAAACATAATATTAAGTTTAATTAAAGTATTTAAATAATGAATTTATTAATTTATAATATTAAAATTTTAAATTTAAAAAAAATTATAAAAATTTTAAAATATTAAAAGTTATATTAGGCTAAATAATTATAGCTGCGTATATAATTAATCCTATTTTCTTTTAATAAAAATATATTTCTTGTTTAATAGCTAATCCTTTATAAAATAATAGTTTTACTACTATTATTAAAATATATAATAAAAATAAAAATATATTTTTTAGTTTAAAATTTTTTTTTAAATATAAAGCTTAAAATAGCTAGATTAATTGCTTTTAACAATTTTGAATAACTTTAACTTTTAAAAACTACTAAAAATTATTACTACTAGTTATTTAATAAACTTGTTTAAGCTGTTTTATAGTTTTTTAAATAAAAATTTTTTAATTCTTTTTATAAGTTATAATAATATTATTTATATAAATAAATATAAATACTTTTTTATATAAATAATAATAAAGCTTATATAAAACAACTTTATATTTTATTTTTATAAAAGTTAAAGTTAACTTTTTTTACTATAATAAAAATAATTTTTTTAAACTATATAAAGCTTTATTAAACTTTAAAATAATTTAAAGCTTTTTATAGCTAAAAAATATTTTTATATAAATTTTTTTATTAAGTTTTACGTTTATAAATATATTAATAACATTATACTGCTTTAGTTTAAAATTAAACTTAGCTATAATAGCTATAAATATTTTAAAAACTTTTTTAGTAAAAATTAAAGCATATATAGCTTTTGTAGTATTTTAAAGCTATTAATCTCTTTAAACTATTAATTTTGTTTTATATTTTAAATAATAGCTATATTTATTAAATTTATATATATATACTTATATATAGCTAAATATTAGCTTGTTTTAAATAGTATTTATATTGATTTTAATCCACAACTTTATTTTATAATAACTTTATAAATAGTTTTTTTTTGTTTATTTAAAGCTTTTATTTATAAAATATTATTTAAAATTTTTATAAAATTTAAGCAAAAAAAGCAGGTTTTTTTAATATAGTTTTTATTTGTTTTAAATACGTTTAAAAAAAATATTTTTATTTATATATAAAAAACTTAAAATTTTAGTTTTTTTATTTTTTATATATTTATTAAAATAGCTTAAAAATCGTTTTAATAATTTAGCTATTAAAGCTTTATTTATTACTATATTATTTTATATTTTTAAAATATTTAAATATTTATTTAAAAACATAGCTTTTTAACAGCTTTTATATAACTTAAAGCTAGTATAAAATTAAATATTAAAAGTATTTATTAAATTATTAAAGTTTATATAAAGCAGTTTAATCTTTTTTAAAGTTTATAATTTAGTTTTAAACTTAATAAAATTTACTATAATATTTTAAATTTATAAATTAAGTTCTTTAATAATAGTTATAAAAAAAGCGCTTAGTTGCGGAAATTTAAAAAATAAAAAATATAATAAAAAAAAAGCTTTAATATAAAGTTAATTAAGCTTTATAGCTTTTTTTAATATAAAATATTTATAAGTTATATTTATTTTATTTTTTAATATATTTATAATAGTTATATTATTTTCGTTTTTTATAAAATATATATTTTTTATTTTTTAATTTATAATAATAGCTTTAAAAGTATTAAAAAATATTTTTAGTTTAATAATTATAATTTTAATA
>MU620084.1:0-11812 GCA_025201785.1 Xylaria longipes
TTTAATAATTAGTTTATTTTTTATATTAATTATTAATTTAAACTTAATAAATTTAAATTTATATAAAAATATTTAAAATTAAAACAAGTATAAAATTAAACAAGTTTAAAATAAATAATATAATTATTATTAAAAATAATAATAAAAACTTATTTATTAAAATTAAAGCTTTTTTAAATATTTTATATAATTAAAATTAAAGCTAGTTATATATAATAATTTATAAGTTATTAATAAATATAAAAATAAAACTTAGCTTATATTTTAATAATATTATTTTTTAAAAATTTCTTTAGCTATATAATATAATGTATTAATTATTAATAAATATAAAAATAAAATTTAGCTTAATTTTTATTATCGTTGTTTTTTAAGGATTTTTCCGGCTATATAAAATAATTAATTAATTATTAATAAATATAAAAGTTAAACATATTTAACTTTTTATCAGCGTTGTTTTTTAAGGATTTTTTTTTAAATTATAATATATTTTTAAATATAAAATAAAATTATTAAAAGTTTTAATTAAAATAATAAAACAACTTAAAATATAAATATAAGTTTATAATTATTATTAATAAACTTTTAAACTTATTATTAATATTATAATTATAAAAAATTATTATTAAATATATTTTTAATATTTTATTAATTTATTACTATATTTTTTTATAGCGTAGCTTTTTTATTTATTTATATATATTTTAATATTTAAAATTTATTAATTTTATTAAATATATATAATATAAATTTTAAGTTTAAAATTATTAAGTTTTTTAATAAAAAAGTAATTTTTATTTTTAAAATATTTATAATAAAAAAATTTATATTAATATTTAGTTTAATTAATTAAATTATTTTAAATTTAAGTTTTTTTTTTTTTTTTAAATATATTTAAAAATTGCTTTTTTAAAATAATATTTAAAAAATAAATTTAATATTTAAATATTAAATAAAAACTATTTTATTTTATAAAAACTTTAGTTTTTAATTAATAAATATTTAAAATATTATAATATTATTTTTATTAAAGATTCTTTTTTTTTTTTTTTTAATAATTATTATAAAAATATATTAACGCTTTTATATAATTAATTCTAAATTTATATATTAATTATAAGCTAAATAAAAAAATACGTTTAAAAGTTTTAATTTTTAATAACAAATTATTTAAATAATTTATATTTAAATATATTTATAAATAAGCTATAATATTAGCTATAATTTAACTATATATATTAAATTTATATATATAAGCTAACTTATTATTATTAACGCTATTAGCTATAACTATTTGTTTAGCTTTTTTTATTATAAAAAAATAAATATACTATAATAATAAATTATTATTATATAAAAAGCTTAATTATTATAATTTTTATTTTTAAAATATATATAATTTTTATAAAATAATAAACTATAAACTTTTATATTATATATAATAAACCTATATTTTTTATGATAATAATTATTATATTGTTTTTATTTTTTTTTTATAAAATTAAATATTATTTAATATTTTAATATTTAAAGAAATATAATATTAAAAGAATTAACTAGGTTAACGTTATAAATTATATTAAAATTAATTTAATTAATATAATATTATTAATTTTAATTTTATTTAAGTTTATAAACGTAATACTTTTAAAATAACTAGTTTAACTATAATTTTAATTATTTAATTTATACTTTTATTTAAAACTATTTTTAAAAAAAAATAAAAAACTTATAAAAATATTATATAATTATTAATTTTAGCTTATAATTTATGAAAAATAACTATATATAAATTTTAAATATAAAAAGTTTTAAATTATATTAAAATATTTATATTTTAATTATTTTCTTTTTAAATTATAAAAAATATATATATTATATTATAATCTTTTACTTTTATTAATTTAATTTTATATAATATTTTTATAACTTTATTAAAATTATAATAAATTTAATTAAATATTAATATAATTATACTAAATTTTATTTATTAAGTGTTATAAATATAATAATAAATTTTATAATTTATTAAATTTTTTATTTAAGTTTTTTATATATATAAATAAACTTAGCTTTATTTATTTTAATTATATTATTATTAATATATAATTTATTTTTAAATAAAAATAACTATATATTAAATTTAATTAAGTTATTAAAAAAAGAAAATCAAGTAAAATAAAATAAAGCTTTTATATAAAAATAACAGTAATATAGTTATTTAAAATAGTTTAAAGCTAGGTAATTTTATTTATATAATTTTAATAATAAATTAGTTTAAAAAACTATTTTTAATATTTTTAATAATTATTTAAATAAAGTTTTAAATATATTAAATAATAAGTTTAACTTATAGTTAATTATTAAAAACATTATAACTATAAGTTAAAATAAAATAATTTTAAATATAAAATTTTATATTTTATATTTTTAAATATAAAATAAAAAATAATAAATCATAAATAAAAATAAATAAAAAGTTATAAAAATAAATTTAAATAAAAATTAGCTAAACTATTTATAAAATTTAAAAAAAAAATATTTATAATTTTAAAATATATATAATTTATATAAAAAATAAATTATAAAATATTTTTAAAAAAAATAAATTACTTAATTAAAAAATTAAATAAAAATAAAAAATTATAAAAGTTTTAAAATAAAAAATAAAAATAATTATATAAAATAATTATTAAATAAACTTTTATAATTTTATTTATAAAGTTTTAAAATTTATAATAAACTATTTTATATAAAAATATATAAATAAATTAATTTTAAATATTTTATTTTTTAAATTAAAATTATTTATTAAAAAAAAATATAATAAATTTATTATTAATAACGTTTAAAAAAACTAATAATTATTATAAAAATATATTTATAGTTATATATAATAAATTATAAATTTATATATTAATTATAAGCTAAAAAAAAAGTAACTTTAAAAGCTTTAACTTTTAGCAATAAATTATTTAAATAATTTATATTTAAATATATATATAAATAAACTATAAAATTAACTATAATTTAACTATATATATTATATTTATATATACGGGCTAACTTACTACTATTAAAGCTGCTAGCTATAATTATAATTATTAATTATAATTATTTTTAAAAAATAAAATTCTTTTATTAATAAAGCTTTTTAACTAATTAAAGTTTTATTTTAAATTAAATTATTTTAAAAATATTTTAATATAGTTTTATAAATAATTAATAATTAATTAATTTTTAATTAATTTTAATTTAAAAAGTTATTTTAATTTTTTAATATATTAATATATTATTAATAATAATTTTATAATTAATTATTTTAAAAGTTATAATTTATATTTTAAAGATTTTATTTTAATAAATTTTAAAATATATAATTAAATAACTTATATTTAAAAAATTTAAAATATTATATTTAAAATTTATTAAAATAATTATTTTTTATTTTATAGTTTTTATTTTAAAGCTTTTTAAAAGTTTAATTTTTTTTATATAAGTTTAATATTAAGTTTTTATTTATAATTATTTTATTATTTTTAAAATTTATTATATTATTTATTAATTAATTTTATAAGTTTAAAAAGACTATATATATAATTTAAAATTATAAATTTATTAAATTAAATAATAAAATTAATAATATATTTTTAATATATTTTATAGTTTTATGTTTTAATATAATATTTATTTTAATTAATTTAATAACTTTTTTTAAAAAGAAATTTTTTTTAAAATAAATTTTAAAGTTTATTAATAAAATTAATATAATTTTTAATATAAATAATTATTAATTAAATTTTAATTATTTTATTAATTATTTTTTTAAAATAATCTTTATATTTAAAGTTTTTAATAATTATAGCTATAAAAATCTAGTTTTAAGTTATAAATATTTTTAAAAGTTTATAAAAATAATTTTAGCTATAAACGTTTTATTTTAAAGTATATAGTTGTTTTATTTAATTAATATATGTTTTATATTTATTAATAAAGTTATTATTATTTAATTATTTATTTATTTTTATTATAAAAATAAAATTAATATATATTAAACTTTTATTTAATAAAATTCTTTTTATTTTATATTATATAAATATTTATAAATAAATTATAATATATAAATTATTATTTTAATTTTTTAAATTTAATACTTTATATAAGCTATTTGTTATTAATTATTTTAACTATTTTAATTATATATATTATTTATATATAACGTTTAAAATAATAATTTAAAATAAACTTTTTTTTTTATAATTATATAATTTTTTAAATATTATTAATAATTTATTTTTTATATTTATTTTATTTTATATTATCTTTTATGTTTATATTCTTTTTTAAATTATATAAATAATTAAAAAACTTTATTAACTTTAAATTTAAATTTAATTATTAAATCTTTTTTATATATATAATTTAATATTTTTAAAACTTAATTTAAATAATTATTTAAAATATAAAAAATAATTTATTTAATTAATTTATAATTAAAATTATTTTATTTAATTCAAACTATATAAATAAATTTATTTTATTTTAAAATATTTTAAATATTTATATTATATTTATTTTTATATAAAAATATTAATTTATTTTATATAAAAGCTGTTTTTATTAGTTTAATAAAATTTTATATAAAAGTATTTTTATTAAAATATAAATAATATATTATTAATAATATAATTATTTTTTATAAAATTAATTATATTTATATATAATATAATTTATAAATAAATTATATATTTAAATAAATAATATATTGTTTAATATATTGTTATATTAAATTATAAATAATTAAATAATTTAATAAATATAAATAAATTTTAATTAAATTTTATTTTATTTTTTAATTTTATATTTTTTTATAAGTTTTTAAATTATAGCTTGTTTTATTATATTATTTCTATAATTACTAGCGTAATAAACTTAGCTAATTATTATTATAACTTTTTAACTTTTTTTTTATTTTATATAGCTTATAGCTTTTATTATTTATAAAAATAAATTAATAATATTAAAAATTAGTTTTAAAATGTTTGTTTAATAATTATAATTTTTACTTTTAATAATATTTAATTAAATAGTTGTTTTTTAACAGTTTTTTATGTTTAAAAAATTTAAAGTTTAAATAAATTAAAAATATTTAAATTTATATTATATAAATTATAAAATATTAAGCTTAATTTTTTTAAACTTTTTAAAATATTTATATTAATAAAGATTATATAATAAGCTTTTTTATATATTATATAAAACTAATTTTAATAATATAATTAATATATAATTTTATAAACTTTAATATTTAATAATATAATATATTTATTAAAATATTTTATTTATTTTAAATTTATTTTATTTATAATTTATTTTTTAATATTAATATAAATATTAATAATTTAATTAGTTAAAAAATTAATATTATAGTATTAATATTTAAAATAATAAATATTTTAAAAAAATAATAAACTAATAAAATATATTAATTAATTAAACTTATAAAATAAATTATTATTAATTATTTATTATTATTAAGTTATATTCTTTTATATTTCTTTAATTAATTAATATATATAATAATTATATATAAATAAATTTAGTTTATTATAAATTTAGTTTTATTAAAGTTTTAAATAATTAAGCTTTTAATATTTTATTATATTTATATATATATATATTATTTTAATTATATGTTAATTATTTTTAAGTTTTTATATAAAGTTTTATAATAATTATAAATATGTATAAAACATATTTTAAATATTTTATAATAATTTATAAAGTTATACGTTTAATATTTATTAATAAAGTTTATATTATATAAATTAAAAAGAAATTAATTATATTTAAATATTAAATTTAATAAAAAAATTTATTATAATAATTATTATTTTTAAAAGTTTAATATAATTATATATATAATAAAAACTAATAATTTATTATTTTATTAACACTTTATATATTATAAAAATAAAAGTTAAAATAATTAAATTTATTATATTTATAATATTTTCTTTTATTAAAAAATTAATTATTTTATAATTTCTATTTTATATATAATTAAAAATATATTGTTTAAATTATATAATAAATAATATTCTTTATATAATTAATTTTATTTAATTAAAACTTTAAAATCATTAATATTTATTATAATTTAAATAATTATTTTAAACTTTTATTATTATATAAACTTAAAATAAAATATTTTAAATACTTTTTAATAAAAACTTTAATAAGCTTTTATTATTATATATTTAATATTTTAAACTTTTATAATTAAATAAAACTTTATATATATATATATATAAATAAAAAAATAAATAAAAAATAATAATTATATAATAATAATTAAATATTTATTAATATATATATATTTAATAATTAATTATTATTTATTTATATTTAAATATTTATTATAATTATATATATATAATAAAAACAAATTATTATAATTAAGTTTAAAAAAAAGTTTCTTTTATTTAAATAATTAAAATCTTTTTTTTTAAATATTAAACTAAAAAACCTTTTTTTTATTTAATTATATTCTTTTATTAAAGGTTTAAATATAATTTTTTATTATTAATTTTAAATATATAATGTTAATAAAGTTTAAATATATTTTTATAGTTTATTATAAAGTATTAAATATTAGTTTATATATATAAATAATAAATAAAGTTTTATTTTAAAAGTATTAATTATTATTAGCTAATCGCTAGCTATAAACAAAATTTATTATATATATAAAGTTTTAATTTAAATAATAAACTTTAAATTATTAAACTTTTATTATTTTTAAACTTAATATTTTATTAATTATTTAACTTTATTTATAAATTTATAAATTTTAAAATTATTATTATTATTTTATTTTTTTATATTAATTTTAAAAGTTATATATATTAAAAAGTAAAAACGTGATTAATTTAAAAATAAAAAAGCTTAAGCTTTTAAAAGCTTTAACTACAAACTTATTTAAAATATAGCTTTTATAATTTATATAATCTTTATAATTTATATAATGTTTTTTAACTTTTATTATTTTTATTTACTTTTATTAGTTTTTATTAGTTTTTATAAGCTTTTACTAGTTTTTATTACTTTTTATTAACTTTTATAAACCTTTTCTTAGCTTTTATTACTTTTTATTAGTTTTTACTATTTTTTAAAAGCTTTTATTAATTTTTATATTTTTTTCGCTAGCTTTTATTAATTTTTATTAGTTTTTATACGTTTTTATTAAATCTTTTTATTTAAGCTATAAAAATAAACTATATATATATTATATAAATATATTTTTAATTCTTTTTATATAATATAATTAGCTAAAATTTCTTTATTTATACTTTATATATTTAAAAATTATTTATTTATATAGTTTATATAATTTATTTTTATAGCTTAATTATTTTTATAACTTTAATAAATAATTTATTTATATAGTTTATATTAATTATAATTATATATATAATAAAACTTTTTTTAAATATTTTAAATTAATTAAAGTTATTAATTATAAAAGTTTTTTAAATAAATAAAAACTTTTTAGTTAAACTTTTTTAGCTGAAAATTTAAGCTAAATAAATGTTTAGTTTATTTAATTATTTTAAAAAAAAAAAACTTATGTATTAAATATATAATTAAGCATATAAATTAATAAATCCTGTTAAAAGGTGGTTTATTATTAGCTATAAAATTAAATGATATTGTTGTTATTTAATCTTTTATCCAGGCTAGGGTTAATCTAAATTCTCGGCTACCTTTAGCGGAGGACGAAAATTATAAAGTGAATTAGCATCCGTTAATTAAGGCAGCAGGAGGAAAGCACTCCACCGTAGTCCGTATGCTTGTTGAAATAGGAGCTAACATAATATCTGATTTGGACGACTTTGAACCCCTCTCGGCCGCTGTCTGGAGCCCGCAGCCTCTATCAGACATAAATCGGGTCGAGCAACCAAAGACTGTGAGGTATCTCCTTGACATACCTGACACCATACACAAGTACGGAGCCGACGCAATGATCAAAGCAGCAATACCACTGTCTCGGGATTGTTTGGGACCCCGTGACAATCTTGTACTAGACGAGGAAATAATAGTCTTGCTGTCTGATGCAGGCATAATGCTCAACAAGATAACTGAAGAGGACAAGGACATCCTGCACCTTGCTATTGATCGGAGCTGCAATTGGAAAACTATCGAATATCTTCTCTCATGTGGTATGCAGACTCATTCCCGACCCTGCCTTCAAGTCGGAATGACTATGCTTCACAGCGCATGTGCATCTAAGTCCCGAGATCGTCTAAAAATTGTCGGGCTTCTGTTGCTGAGGGAGTCCAGCTGGAAAGAGTGGGACGGACCCACTATCCTAGAATCAGCTTTGACCGTCAGTTGGTTGGAAAAGGTACAGGAAAATGTACAACTGTTCTCCTTCCTTCTTGAACGCGGATACCCGCTCGAAGGCCCAAAGGAGCGATTGCCCACAGCAAAAAAGAAATGGTCTTCCATACTGACAATGCTTCTCGCTAACAACACTCCGGATGCGCTTATCTATCAAATCATACAACAAGGCGCAGACATTAATTCTCCAGGATTCATAGGCCATAATATGTACACACCACTACAGTTTGCCGTAAAAAATGGCTGTTTCAACATTGCTCAACATTTAATCAGCCAAGGTGCTGATATTAATGCATCAAGTGTGAATAATGGCTATACAGCTATTGAAGCCGCATGTAATCCGGAACTAGGCGCCAAAATTTCCCTAGGTTTTATCCAGTTTATACTGGACGAAGGCGCCAATGCGAACATCCGTAGTCCAAACCATACTCCTCTTCACTGTGCTGTTAAAGGCGGATCGATGGGCGCTTTTTGTCTTTTGCTGGATGCAGGAGCAAACTTCCATGCCATGATCCGCACCTTGTCATGGGGGGAACAGAATGTTCTAGATTCGGCAGCTTTTTTGGTAGGCTAGATATGGTCGACATTCTACTTAAAAAGGGTGCTACGAGCTTCAAACAAGGGTTAACACCATATGATGGCATAATCGAGCTGGCAAATAGGAAGGGACACTTTGCGAGTGAAAGATTGTTGAGAAGCTTTAATAAACAAAGCTTGTGAGGGATCCAGGTAGCCACGTCCTAGGATCTCAGCACCCTTCTAGAAGACTCGCGGACCTGCTCCTGGCTGGTCGATGGATGCTCAATAACTCACTTCCTGGTGAATCACATCGGACTTCAGGGGTGACAATAATGCAGCCTATGGCTTAGAGTCGTACGGGAACTGCAAGACGAGGCGGGGCTACATCGACCACTAGATGGAACGTTTGCCCAGCAACAAGGCCTGTCCCCAGGTCTCAGCTGATGACTGCCATTGTTAGCAATTGTATGATACCTAACCGCTACGTTGACCTGGAACACATGAAGCTTTTCTATCGCTGTCCGATGCCTTGAATGCTTGAATTCTGAAAAGACCTGGGACGTTGTACGGGGAGCTTCCAGGCGCGCACTAGGGGAGTGAGGATCTATTTATGAAGTTTGAGTACTTGATAAGACATAGTAGGGAATTTGTTCCGGCCTATATTTTCATATATATAAAATACTTGCTGTTTAATAATAAAAGAGAATATATGTATAATATGTTAAAATAATAATAAGGAGTTATATAATTAATTATCATTAAACTAAATAATTAAGCTAAAAGCTTGGTCTTTAGCTAGCTACATAATTAAAACTTAAACATTGGCTATATGTTATCGATGGCTTCAAGGCATTGGGCTTAAATATCTTACACTTAACGCTAAAATATAAGATCTCAAATAGTCTCCCCAGTATCCTCAGTCACCAGAGCAAAGATGTTCTCTGACGCCCGGAGATTGGTGACCCACTTGATATCCTCGAACCCTGGCCGTATCTTGATCTCAACGTCGATGTCATGGTCCGGTTGCATCACGACGGCGGCAACATTAGTATTCATTGTAGTCGGAAGCTTCCACTCGCCTCCTGTAGGCTTCATGTCAAATCTCGCAACGAAAGTAGCAACAACAGCCAGAATCTCGTTGGTCGCGAAGTGGCGACCCGGACATAGAGTTTTGCCACCACCGAACGCGCGAAAGCAGACATCTCGCGGACGGTTCTTCTTCTGCTCAGGGAGGAATCTACGGGGCTTATACTCATCCACGTCATCTCCCCAGAGGCTTCCATCTTGGTGGATAACACGACTAGGCATTTGTAACATGGCGCCTTTCTTCAACAGCCATTGTTCGAGGTAAGTGTCCTCCATGACTTCACGTACGGATGTTCCCATAGAACGATAACGAAGGACTTCTTGGTAGGAGGAAACAAGTAGCGGGCAGCTCTCCTTGAGGGTAGTGATATCAAGGGTTCTAACGGTAGAACCATTCTTAGTCGTTATCTTCGTACAGGCATCGACTTCTTTCCGGATATCATCAAGGAGGCCAGGGTGAGAGTGGAGTAGAAGTAGAGTCCAGAAGGCCGCAGGCGCTGTATTCACCAGGACGGCAATTGAACCTCCGACTTCATAGCGGGCAATATCTTCTAAGGGAACGTTGTTGTCTATCTCAGCTTGGTATCGTTTCTTAGCAAGAGCCGATGCCTGCTGCACTCCCCCCGCTTTATAGTATTTTTCAAAAGCTTTTGCGACCTTAGTTCGAGCCGCCACTGGCTTTCGAGCGGTTAGTGCAGGAAGGAAGCCGATAAGGATCGACATAAGGCCACTTTCGAACTCCCTAAACGAAAACAGGTTAATCCCGCCCTTGTGCATGGGCCGAAAGAGGTCCTCTAATTATAGGCGCTCCACTTACCAGAAAGCATCAACGATCTCCGGATCATCATATGGGTTCATAGGACCATATACAGACCTAGTAGTCGCCGTTGTGATGGCATCCCGCAACCAGGCGTACATGCTCAGTCTTTTTGACTCCCCATTATAGGAGGGCTGCAGCTGGTCCAACAACTTCACGATTTCCTGGATCATAGATCGGTTCATGTCATCGAGGTCCGAGCCGGGTTTGAGTGCAGACCGCATCGCCTCATATGACTCCATTGATAAACCGAAGTCGCCGTCGTCGCCGTTGACGTTCTTGGCCAGTATCGTCTGCGCCTCTTTACTGGCACCGCACACTGTAGATGCAAATTTGGCCTCGATGGGCGGGAACGCAAGGGTCCTGTGCTGCTTTTGCACCGATTGGACGAGCTCCGGCTTTGTCACAACGTACATCTTCTGACCTGGGAGAGCCATAGTAAAGATGGGAGCCTCTACCTGCTTGCTTCAGCAGGGTTTAGTGTAGCCCACTAGGTAAAAAGAACAGAGGATGCTCGTACCTGAGGTCAACATAGTAGTTGAACTTGCTGCGCGACATGCCGATCATGTGCCCGACAATAGGAAATGATTGGGGAGCCAGCGGCGGCTCGCGAGGGTCATGGCCAAACATTTTGCGAGTGACAAAGTAGGCTAGAGTACCAACACCGGCGAAGAGAGTGACAAGAGTGAGATGGCTCAGAGTGGAAGGCATGGCGAGCACAATAAAAAACGTGAGGACAGGGAGATTAAAGTAGTGCCTGAGTTTTTAGCGAAGGAGGTACGACTAAGTAAAACAAAGGTTTCCTTGGTCTAAAATTTTAGCTAAAATATTTTTAATTATTTAAATAAAAAATTTTACTTTTTTATTTAAAAAACTTTTTTATAATTATTAACTTTTATTATATATATATAGCTATATTTAATATTTTAATATAAATAAATAATAATTAATTATTAAATAAATATATATAAATAAATTTATTTTTTA
>MU620085.1:0-11809 GCA_025201785.1 Xylaria longipes
AGTTTATAAAATTAAATTAAATATTAATATATTAATTAATTTTTATAAATAATAAAAACTAAAAGTTTTATAAAATAAATAAAATATTAAATAAGTATTAAAAAAGTAAAAAAAAATGTTTATAAAATAAAAATAATTTTATTATAAAAAATATAACTAATTTAATTATTTAAAAAAATATATAAAACTTAATATAGTTATAAACGTTAAAAAATTATAATAGTAATAAAGTAAATATACCGTATTAACAATATTATAAACAGTATAGCAAAACTAGCTATAATATAAAAATTTATAATAAAAAAATAAAAACAAATAATAAATTAAAATTTAATTAATTTTTAATAATAACTACTTTAATTATAAAGTTATTAATAATTAAACTTAATAAAATAATAAAAAATATATAACTTGTTTATATATATAACTTGTTTATAAATTATATTATAGTTTATTTATATAATAATAGTTTAAAACTTTTTATAAAAATAAAATTTTTAAAATAAATATATTTTTATTATATTTAAAAATTTTATATTTTTATTAAATTATAAAATAATTAAACTTATTAAAAAATTAATTTATTTTTTATAACTGTTATTTTTTTAATATTAATATATAATTATTAATATTAAAATCTAGGTTATAATAATTTTTATTTATTTAATATATTATATATTTTTAAATATATAATAATTTTTTTTTATTAATTTTATAAAATATATTATTTTTTATACTTTATTTTAAGCTTTTTTATATAAAGCTTTTTTTTATATAAGTAAATTTTTTAATTTATTATATATAATTTAGTTTTTTTAATTAAAATAAAAAAATATAAAAAAACCAATTTTTATTTTATAAAAAAATAATCTTATAAACTTATAAAATAATAAAGTTTATATATAATTTATAATAAATATATGTTTTAATTAATTATTTTAATAATAGTTTATATAAAGTTATAATTTTTAATTTAAATATTTGTTTATAATTTTAGTTTGTTTTATTATTTTATAGTATTTTATAAAAACAAAGGTATAATATACTTTTATTAACTTATATAATTTATTTATAAAATTAAAAATAAATTATAATTTATAGTTAAAAGTTAAAGTTATAAATATATTAAATATTTTAAATAATTTTTTATAGTATATTTTAGCTATATTTTTAGCTATAGCTTATATTATATAAAAAATAATCTAAGCTTTTTTTTTTAGTTAATTTATTATAACTAAGGTATTATTATAACTATATTTATTTTTAAGTATTTATTTAAAGTTTACTATTAAATAACGTTATATATAATTAAGAATAAATAAAAAGGTTAGCTTTTTTAAGGTTTTATTTTTAAATATTTTTATTAATTTATATTTTATATAGTTAAATATATATATTTTATAATTATTTATATATTTAAACTATTAATAATATTTTATTATTAGCTTTTTAATTTTACGCTTATTAAAGTATACTATAATTATATAGTTATATATTTTTTATATAATATATATTTATAAATATAAAAAATTAAATATAATAAACCTTTTTTTATATATAGTTAATTTGTTTTTAAAAAACTATAAGTTATTTTTATATTAATTTTAAGCTTTTTTTTAGTAAATTTTTATACTAATATTTTTATAGTTTTTTTTTAAAATTTCTTTTATTAATTAATATTTATTTAACTTTTTAAATTTTATTTATAGCTTAAATATAAAAATAAAAATAATTGCTATAAAGGTTTAAGCTTATTTAAAAGCTTTAGCTATATTATTAATAAATTAAAAAAAAAAAAAAATGTTAAAATTTTTTGTTTTTTTTTACATTATTAAATCTTTTTATTTTTATAATAATATATTAGTTAATATGTTTTTTTTTTAAATAATAAATAATAAAAAAATTATATTTAAAAAAAAAGTTAGCTTACTTAGTTTATTAAAAGTTTAAGTATTATTTAATAGTAAAATATTTTAAAGCTTAATAATTAATAATTATTAAAAAAAGTTTATTTTATTTATTAATTAGTTTAAGCTTTTATTTTTTTAGTATTAAAGCTATTATTAATATTTCTTTATTATATATATTATAGTTTAATTTAATATTATAAAACGTTTTAAAAAAATATATAATAAAGTATTATTTATTTTTATATTTTTATATTATAGCTTTAATAGCTACGCTATTAAAAGTATTAGTTTTTATTTTAATAAAAAAGTTATATTTATAATATTATAATAAAAAGTAAAAATAAAAAGTTTTTTTAATTTATTAAATAACTTGTTATATATATTAATTTATTTAAATAAAACTTTTTTTTTATTAATTAGTTTAATAGCGTTATTATTTAGCTATAATTATAAATATACTTTTAATAAAAATTATAAAATTTTAAAAAAAATTATATATTTTTTATAGTAGTAAGTAGTTTTTAATTATATATTAGTTTTATTTTAGCTAAGTTTATTTATATATTTTTAATATTTATAATATAGCTTAAAAACTTAGTTTTAATAATATAAAACTTAAACTTTTTAATATTTATTTATAAGCTTATATTTTTTAAACGTTATAAAACTAGCTTTATATATTTATAATAATTTTTTAAATTATTTAAATAAATAAAAATATTATTTATATAAATATTATAAAAATTATTAAAATAATTAAATAAAATATTATTAATATAATATTAAAATATAAAAAGTTTATTTATAAGTTTAAATAATAATATTTTATAATAATAAATATTATATTATATATAAAAAATTATTAAGTTTTTATTTTTTAAATATATTTTTATATAATAAAAAGCTTATTATATATTTATTTTAGTAAAGATTTTAGCTTAAGCTATATAAAATAAGGTTTTTTTAATAAAAGGTAAAAAATACTTGTTTTTTTTAATAAGTTTGTTTAATTTTTAATAATTTATATAAAAGTAAAGTTTTTTATTTTATTTATATATAAATAAAATAAAAAACGCGTAAAATATATTGTTTAGTTTAAAAAACTTTTTTTATAAGTTATTAATTAAAAAATCTTTAATTATTTTTAGTTTATTTAACAATATTTTATATAAAAAGCTATAGCTTAAATTATTAGCTAACTTATTATTAATAAAGTTTATTTTATAATTTATTTTAAAACAGTATAAAAATAATATATTTAAATTTATTTTATTAAACATATAAATTTAATTATAATATTTTAATAGTATAAGTTTTAAAGCTTTTTATTTTAACTTTTTATTTTTATTTTTAAAAAACTTTTTTTATTTTATTTTAGCTTTTTTATTATTAATAAACTTATTAATTTTATAAATACTAATAATTTATATTTAATATAAAGATTTTTTTTTTAAATAAAAGTTTAAAATATAAAAACATTAAAGTTTATAATTTTTTATAAAAATCTTTTTTTTAACTATTTAATTTTATTTTTTATAAATAGTATGGTTTTATATTATTTGATTTTTATTTAGCTAAAAAGCTTTTTTTTTTTAATTTTTTTTTTTTTACTTTTTTAGCCTTTTTTTTTTTTTTTATAAATAAGCTTTAATAGTAAAAGTAAAAAAGCTTTATATAAGTTTTTTTATATTTTTTTAATATTAATAATAATAAAGTTGTTATATTTTAAAATAAAAATTAATATTATTTTTTAACTTTTTTAAGCTTTTTTACGCTATTTTTATTTTTATTTTTTATTTTATTTTAAATTATAGTTTTTTTACTTTATATTAAACTAATAATTAAAATATTATAACTAGTTATTAATATTATTTATTATTAATAAATATTTAATATTATAATTAAAAAATAATATTAATAAAAAAACTAAATAATATTTTTTATTATTAAATAATATATTATACTTTATAAACTACAGCTTTTTAATAATTATTTTATATTATATATTTAAAATAAATATAAAAATATTTTTAAAAGTTCGTTTTTAAATTTATATTATTATAAATAAAGCTTTTTATATACTTTAATTATTTTATTTATTATATTTAATTATTAGTTAATATTTAAATTTAATAATAATATAAATATTAAATAATTTTATAATTCTTTTAATAAAATAAATATTTATATTTATATATATATTAATTTTTATATTTTTAAAAAAATTATTTATAATTAAAAAAAATTTATTATTATATATAATATATATAAATAAAAAAAGGTTTTTTTTTTAAATATTTATTTATTAAATTTATTTTATTATATTTTTTTAAAATATTTTTTTTAATTAATAAAATAAATATAAATAAAAATTTAACTATAATAACAACAATTTAAACTTTATAATTTTTAATAATATATTTTAATTATTTATAATTAAAATATTTATTTTTAATAATTAAAATATTTATTTTATTAAAAGTTAATTTTTTAACCGTTATAACAGCTTTTAAACTATTAATTATACTGTTTAAAATAATATTATTATATAATATATAAAACATTTTTTTATTATTATTTATAAAAACTATTTATTTTTTTTTTATTTCTTTTTTTATATATATAACGTTACGTTTTTAATTAATAAAATAAAAATAATAAATAACTTAAAAATAATACTTAATATAAACATTAAATATTAAATTTTTTTTAAAATATTTTAAAAAAATATTAATCTTTATTTTATTAATACATTTATTATAAAACTTTTTATTTTATTTAAATTTATTAATATTTTTTTTATTAATTAAATAAACAAACTTAAATTTAAAAATAAAAAATTTAACTATTTTATATTTAATAAAAATAAACTTTTATTACTTAGCTTTAACTTTATTTATAATATTAATATTAAAATAATTTTTTTTAAAATATATAAATAAAATATTAAAAATTTTAATAATATTAAAATACTTATTAAAAAAATAAAACAATAAATATTTAAATATTATACTTTTAATATAAAACTTTATATTAATTATTTTAATATTATTATTAATAAATTAATTATTATTAATTTTTAATTATTTTTTTATATTTTAAAGCTATATTTTAAAAAAAATATTATTTTTAGCTTTATTATTATAAAATATTAATATAAAAACTTTAATAAATTTATAAAATTTAGTTTTAATTTAAGTTAAAATAAATATAACTTTTTATTAATTAAAAAAATTAATAATTTATTAATTTAAATTATTTACTAGTTTTTAAACACGCTAGTAATTAATAATTATATTATTTAGTTTTTTAAAAAAATAATTAATAATAATATTATTTATAAAATTAAATTTTTTAAACTTTTTATAAAACTTTATTAATTTTTTATTTTTTTTAATAATAATTTTATTTAATTTTTTAATTTATAATAAAAGTTTATTTATTTAAATATTAATAAAATTAAAAAAAATATAACTTTTAATAGCTTATTAATAATAAACTATTATTAATAATAACTTAGCTTTAAACTTAATAAATAAAAAACCGGAATAAAAAAAAAATTAAATTAAAAATATTTTTTTATTAAAAAACCTATTATAATAAAACTAAATTATTTTATTTAACTTAATAATAGTTTTAAATAAAAAAACAAAGTTATTATTTTTTAAAACTATTACTATATAATTTTAAACTAAAATTTTAATTATATTATATATAATAAAAATATTTTTATAATATTTTTTATTTAAAAAATTAAAGTTTTTAATCTAGTTATAAAATTAATAAATAAAATAAAATAAATTATTTTATTAATTATTATTATTATTATTTATAATAGCTATATTATTATTAAGTAAAGATTTTATTTTTATAAAATAAATAATTTTTTTTTTTATAATAATTATAAAAATTTTATTTTTTTAAATTACCGGGTTAATAAAATTGTTTATAAATATTTTTATTTATTTATAAACTTTAGCTTTAAGCTAGGCTTATTTTTTATTAATATATAATATAACGTAGTTTTATATCGCGGTTTTTATATAATAAGTTAATTTAATTATAGTTATAAAAAATATTAAAAAACAGTTTTAATATTTTAAAAAAATAAAAAATAATTTAAAAATTGTTATATTTATAACTAATAAAAATAAGGCTTTAATAATATATATTATATTATATTAAAATCTACAAAAAAAAAAAAAAAAAAAAAAGTAAAGAATTTAGCTATAAAATATTTATATTAAATAAGTGGTATATGTGGGGTATAAGCTGTAGGGCAGCTGGCAAGCAGCTGGCAGCAACTAGTAGTAAATATATTAAGTACAATAGCTAGTGCAAGGCAAAGCTACCAGCTAACCCGCTATAAGCCACTAAGCCGTAACTTTATTTAATTAATTTATTTAAATTTTTTTTTTATAAAATATATATATAATTATATACTATAAAATTTAAATTATATTAATATTTATTAATTTAATTAATTATTTTATATTAAACTTTTTTTATTTATTATTTTATTATTTTTATATATTTATATACTTTTTATATAAATATTTAAACCTTTTTATAATTTAGCTTTTTTTATATTAAATAATTTATTAAATTTTTTATTTTAAATTTTTAATTAAAAATTATTTTTATTTATTTATTTATTATAACTTTTTATAATATTAATTTTTTAATAATTTATATAATAATAAAACTTATATAATATTTAAAAAAAAAAATTTTTATAATTAATTTTTTTATAAATAACTAATAAACAACTATAAATATTAATTTATTTATTAATATATAGTTTTTATTTGTTTTATAATTTATTTATAACCGGTTAATAAAAAGTTTAGCTTTACCCCGTATATTTTTAATAATTTATTTATAAAATTTAAAATAAATTAATTACTTTAATTATTTATAAATATTTTTAACTATTTAAATATTTAATAAAATGTTTAATAATATATTTTAATAACTACTTTAACTATTATAAAATCTTTATATATTATTATTTATAATATTTTTAATAACTTATTAATTATATAAAAAACTATATTATTTTTATTTTAATTTAATAAAAAGTTTTTAAAATTTATTATTAAATATTATTATAAATAATTAAATATTTTTAAAAATATAAATTTACCCGGTATTATATTATAAAATATTTTTATTAAATAATAAAAATAATTTATTATATATTATTTTATATTATTATATAACCTTAACTATTAATATTTTTTTATAACTAACTTTTAAATTTTACCTTTTTTTAAAAATATTATAGCTAGCTAGCTATATATTTTTTTAATAATATTTATTTATAAATTATTAATTTTTAAAACTATTAATTTTTTTTTATATAAAAATAAATTATTAAATATAAATTAATTAAAATAAATATTATTTTTTGCTTATAAATATTATTTATTTAAATTAATATTTATATAATAAATTTTTAATAATATATTAATTAAAACTATATTTAATAATAATAAAAATTTTATATTATTTAATATATATATTTTAACTATATTTAATAAAATAAACTTTTTTATTACTAGCTTAAATAAAACTATTATTTATTATTTATTTTATTTTTATTTTTATATTTTTAAATTTTTAATAAAATAAAATAAAATATTTATAATAATATTTTTTAATCTTAATTAATAAATAATTTTAAAATTATAATATAAAATTAATTTAATTTATTTTATTTATTATAAATTTAATACTTTTTTTATATTAAAATATTTTACAGCTATATAATTAATAATAATTATAAAAAACTATTATTTTTATAAATTAATTAATTTAACCTTTTAATATAACAAACTTTTTATAGTTATAAATATTTTTTTATTATAAATATTATAATTTAATTCCGTTTTATATAAAATTCTTAAAAAAAAAACTATTAGCTTTTATAGTTTTTTTAACCTATTATACTATAAAAATACTCTACCAGCTATACTATTAAATATATTAATTTCTATTTAAATTTTTATTTTATATAAAAAATATTATAATATTAATATATTTATTAAAACTTTTTATAAATAGCTAAAAACCGTTTTATATTTTTTAATTTAATTAAAATTTAAATTAATATAAATTAAATTATTTAATAGTTTTATTATTTAGCTATACTATTTAATAAATTATTAATAAAAATTAGAAAACTTTAAAAAAAAATATACGTTTTTAAAATATATTTTTTTATTTTTTATTAAAAGCTATTAATATAAAATAATTTTGATTTTATTTAAATTTATTATAATATTTTTTATTTTTATAATAAAACTTAAAAATTTAATTTTAATTATATAAAACTTATATTTTTTAAAATTAACTTATAGTTTTATAATATATAATCGCGTTAATACTTTATTTATATATTTATTACATTTTAATTTATTATTTAAATAAAAAAAAAATATTATTAATATATATTATATAAAATATATTTAAATAATTTTTTAAAATATTATTAATAAAATATTAAAAGATAAAAAATTTATTTATAAATTTAAAAAATATTATTTTAAATTAATATATATTATATTAAATATAAAATATAATTAAACTTTTATTATTTCTTATAATTTATATATAATAAAAAACTTATTAAATATTAATTTTTATATATATTTTAATATTAAATAATTTTAATAAATTTTTTTTATTAAAAGTAATAAATATTAATTTTTTTAAATAATATTATTTAATTTTTAATAATTTATATAAAATTATAAAAACTTATTTTTTTTAAATATAAATAATATTAATATTATTTAAAAAATATTTATTAGTTTAATAAAGTTTTTAAACAAGGTTTTTTTTATATATTTATAATATATTTTTACTTTTTTTAATAATATTTTATATAATATAATATACTTTAATAATTTAAACACTTTGTTAATAATAATTTAATAATTTATATTTAATTATTATAATAAAAACTAATTAAATACTATTTTATTAAAAATATTTAAATATTTATAATATTATTTAAATATTTATTAATATATTTTTTTTTTAATTTTTATTTTTTTTTAATTAATTTTTTTTATTTTTTTTATTTAATAATATAATTAATTTTATATAAAATAATATATTTATACGCTTTAATATTATTTTTTTTAATAATTATAATAAATATAACTTTATTTATAATAATAATTTATATTAATTAATATTTATATTAACTAATAATATTTCTTTATAATATATATAAACTTTATATATTTTTAATTATTTTTTTAAATAATAAATAATTAACTATTTTTATATAAAATAGTTTAAAAATAAAACGTTTATAATCTTTTTAATTTAATAATTATTTTATATAATTAATTTTTTATTATTTTTAATTAATATTTAAATTAAAGCTTATTTATAAAGGTTATAATATATTAATAAATGTTTTAAAAATAAATATTTTTAAAAATATAAATACTTAAGTTTTTAATAAAAAAAGTATAATTAAATAAAACAAAGGTTTTTTTAGTTTAAAATTTTTACTAGGAATTTTTTATAGCTTAAATAAAAAATTTAATTTTTTTATTTAAAAAAACCCTTTATAATTATTAATATCCGTTATATATACGCGGCTTTAATTAGCTTAAGCCGCGTATAACGGCTTTTATTATATACACGCGGCTATAATTAACTACTCGGCTTATTTATTAATATATAGCTTTTACGCTAATTTTTTTATAGCTAAATATATAGGTTTAACTAATTAAATTATTTATATTTATATATATTTACTATATAATTTTTTCATAAATTTTAGCCTTAGTACTTTTTTGCTTTTTTTTTATTTATTTATTAATTTTGTATTTTATATTTATATTTTAATTAATTTATTTATTTATATATTATTTTATTTACGCGTTTTTATATTTATTATTAATTTATAATATTAAATATATATTTTATATTTTATATTTTATTTTTTATATTTATAGCTTTTTATTATTATTTTATTTTTTATGTTTATAGCTATTTTCTTTTGTTTTATTTTTTATAATTATAGTTTTTTATTATTATTTTATTTTTTATGTTTATAGCTATTTTTTTTTATTTCTTTTCTTGCGTTTACAGCTACTTTGCCTTGTTTTATCTTTTATAATTACGGCTACTTTTTTTTATTTTATTTTATTTTATATAATTATAACTATTATTTTTTATTTTTTTTTGTTTTATATAATTACAGCTACTTTTTTTTATTATATTTTATATGTTTACAGCTCTTTTTTTTTATTTCGTTTTATACGCTTAAAGCTTTTCTTCTTTATTTTATCTTATACGCCTACAGCTTTTTATTTTATTTTATATATTTATAGCTCCTTTTTTTTATTTTATAAAGTTAATATTTCGCTATTTAATTAATACTAATATTTATTTATTAATTAAAATTATTATAATAAATAATATATACTTGTTTATAAAGTTATAAAACAACTTTTAAATAAAACTTATTATATATTATTTTAATTTATTTTAATATTTTTATTTAATATTTTTAATTAATTAATTATTATAAGTTAACTAAAATATATTTATTTTTTAAACAAGCTTTATAACTAGCTAAAATATATAATATTATTAAAAAAAAACTAATTATTAAAACCTTCCCGGGTATTAACCTTTAAAATATTTAATATAATATTTAAACAGTTATAAAAACTTAAGTTTAAAAGCTAAAAACTATTAAATAATTTTTTAATTTTAAAAATAAAAACATTTAAAAATAATATAATTAATAGCTTAAATATAAACCTTATACTTAAATAAATAAGTTTAATATCCTAAGTTAAAATAATAAGCTAAACTACCCTTTTTATATATAAATATATTTTAATTGCTTTTTTATTAACTTTTAGTTTTATTATATAGCTTATAATATAAAATAATAATATTTTTAAAAATATATAGTAATACTTTTAATATAAAATAATAATACTTTTAAAAATATATAATAATACCTTTAAAAATAAATAATAATACGCTTAAAGTTTAGTTTATAAAAAACTATTATATTTATAATTTTTATATATAATATTTAATAAACAAAATTAATCTTATACTAAACCTATATTTACTAGCTTTTAAACATAACTATTTTTTTTAAATATAACTATTTTTTTTAAATATAACTGCTTTTTTTAACCGCCCTTATAATTATCCTATATTTTATTTTTTTTCCTGCTTTTATTTTAATTTTATTTTTTTAGCTAAATAAATAAATAATTAGCAAATATTTTTATTAATTTTATTATAACACCAGCTATTATTTAATTTAATTATTTAACTTTTATTTTTATTATAGCTATTTATATTTTTTATTTATTTATACTTTATAATTTTATTATATAAAAATATTTTTATATTTTATATATATTATTTATTTGCTATATTATATTTAACTATACTTACCCGGGTATGTTTTAAATATTAAAATATATTTTATAATAGTAATCCTTTTATATATATTTAATACTTAATATTATAATATATTTAAATAGTTATTTTTATTAAAGCTATTTAATTAATAATATTTTAATATTTTATTAAATAATATTAACTATTTTATTAAACAAAAATATTTAAAAATATATAACTTTCTTTTTTAATTTATTTTTATAAGCTTAAAGCTATAAATAATAAATTATTTTATAGCTAATAATATATTTTATAAATAAACTATTAATATTATATATATTAATTATTTTTTAATAATTTAATATTAATATTATATATATTAATATTTTAATTTATAATATAAATAATAATTATTTTAATAGCTTTATAACTTGTTATTATTTTTAATAAATTATTAATAAAATTATATATTAAATATTAAAAAATTAATAATATATTTTTAT
>MU620086.1:0-11710 GCA_025201785.1 Xylaria longipes
ACAAAGTTATAAAAATATTATATAAACTTAAATTAATAAAAATAAAAAATAATAATATAATATATATATTTTTTATAATTTAAAAAAAAAATAGCGAAAATATAAATATTTTAGTATAATTTAATATTTTTTATATTTAAAATTTACGCGTAGCTATTTTTAATAAATTATAAGCTAAAATTAATAATTATAAAATATTTTTTAATAAATATAATATTTTTATTAATTTTTTATTTTGTTTTAAAAATAGTTTTAAATAAAAGTAGCTAAAATTATAATTAAACTAGTTATATTAAAAATATTATATTTATAAATTTAAATAAAATTAAAATTAATAATATTATATTTGTTAAATTAGCTTTAAAAAAGTTTATAAACGTTAATTTAATTAATTCTTTTAATATTATATTTATTTAAATATTAAAAAGCTAAATAGTATTTAATTTTATATATAAAAAAAAATAAAAATATTAAAATAACTATTATTATAAAGAATATAGCTTTATTATATATAAAGTAAAGGTTTATAGTTTATTGTTTTATAAAAATTATATACGTTTTAAAAATAAAGGTTATAATAATTAAGCTTTTTATATAATAATAGTTTATTAGTGTTTTATATTAAATTTTTTATAATAAAAAAAGCTAGAAAGGTAGTTATAGCTAGCAGCTTTAGTAGTAAATGGTTAGCTTGTATATAAAGTATAATATATATAGCTAGGTTATAGCTAGTGCTATAGCTTATTTATATATATATTTATTAATTAATTATTTAAATAGTTTATTGTTAAAAATTAAAGCTTTTAAAGTTAAATTTTTTTTTTAGCTTATAATTAATATATAAATTTAAAATTTACTATATAAAACCGCGAATATATTTTTATAATATATATAATAATATATATTTAATTAAAATAAATTTAAATATTTAATTAAATTATAAAACTTTTAAAAGATTTTAATAAATATATAAAGTTTAAATAAAATATTATAAAATGAAATTTATATTAAAAATAAAATTTTAATATATTTTATATTAAAAAATATAAAAACTATAAATAATATAAATATAAAAAATATAATAATTATATTTAAAATAAAAATATTTATTTTTAAAAGTATTTTTTAATTATTAAATAATATAATAAAAATATTTTAAAAAACTATAAAAAAAACTTATTATATAATAATATATAATTATAAAACTAAAAAGTTTAGTTTAAAATAATAATATAATTAAAATAAAATTATTTTATATAAAAATTATTTTAATATATAAAATTTTAATATAATATTTTTTATTAAAAAATAATAAATTATAAATGATTATTTAAAAATTTAAAATTTATTAAAAAATTAATTTATATAAAATAATAAAATTATATAAAATTATATTTATAAAATATATAAAAATTAAAATAAAAACTTTTTTTTTAAACTTTTATTTAAATTATAAAATAATATTTTTTAAAAATAAATTAATAATATTTTTATATATTAAAATAATTAAAAATATATAAAAAAAAGTTTTTTTAAGTTATAATATAAAGAAATAATAAAAATAAAACTAAATATATAATAAATTAAAAATATTTATTAATATTTATTAATTAGTTTTTTATAAATAAAATTAATAAATAAATAATAAAACTTTTAAAATAATATTATAAAATAAATTTTTAATTAAATAAAAAGAAATTAAACTTATAAAAATATTAAAAATTATAATAAAAAAGTTTTTTTTAAATAAAAATATTAAAATATAATATAAAAAACTATTAAAATATAAAATATTAATAGTTTTTTAAATATATATTAAAAAAATAAAAATAAAATTATTTTTTTATTAATAATAAATATTTAATTATTTTATATTATTATATATATATATTTTAAAAAAAAAATATATATATATTATTTTATATTATTAGTTTTTTAATAATAAAAAAAAAGCTTATAAAAAAACTAATATTTATAATATTAATAATAATAAAAATATTTAATTATAATTATAATTATTTTTAAAAAATTTTTAAAAATTATTTAATAGTTTTTTAAAATAAAATAAAATAAAATAAATAATTTAATTAAAAAATTAAAAAATTAAAAAAAATTAAAAAATATTTTAAACGTTAATTATAAAATAATAATTAATATAATATATTATTAAACCTTATATTTAAAAAAACTATAAAAATTATAATTTATATATATTTAAAAAAAATTAAAAATTATTTAAAGCTTTAATAAATATTATATATTTATTTAAAAGGTTTATTATTTTATTTTTATTTTAATTAAAATAAAAACTTAATATATATTATAAAAAATAATATAAATAATATAAATAAAATTAAATAAAAATAAAAATATTTTATTTAATTTAAAATATTTTTTAAACTTTTTAAAAAATATTTTTTAAAAAACATTTATTATAAAAGCTATAAAAAATATTTTTAATATAGTTTTTATTTATAAAAATAAATAAATAAAATAATTATATTATATAATAATATAATAAATTAATAATAATAAATAAATAATAAACTAAAAATTTAATTTTTTTATTTTATATATTTATTATAATAATAATAATAATATTAATAAAAAAAAGTTAATTTTAAATAATTTAAAAAAAGTTTAATTTTAAAAACTATAAATTTATTTTTAAAGGTTTTTTTAATAAATATAAATATTAATTATATAAAAAACTTTTTAATTTTATTTTTTTTTAAAAAACTTATTTTTTATATAATATATTTTAATATTAAATAAATAAATATTAATTATATATATATATTATATTAATATAAAAATAAATAAATATTTTTTTATAAATATTAATATAATTAAATATATAATAACTTAATTAAAAACTATAATTATAAAATATTTTTATAAATAAATTATTTTAAAATATAAATTAAGTTTTATTAATAAACTTTAAACTTTAAAACTATATATTTAAAAATATAGTTTTAATTATAATATAAATAAAATATAAACTTATTATTATAAAATTTTTTTATAAAATATATTATTAAAATTATATTTTTTATTAAATTTTTTATTATTTATATTTAAAAAAAAAAAAAAACCTTAATTAATATAAAATATATAAATATTATTTTATATATATTATTAATTTTATTAAACTAAATATAACTTTAATTTTTTTATATAAAAAAAAAACTTATTATATTAATAATAAAGCTTATATTAATAAAAATAATATATTTTTTTAAATTTTTTTAATTAAAATATATTAAATAAATTAATTAATAATAAAAAAAATTAAAAAAAAAATTAATAATTAATAAAATAAATATATTATTTTTAATTAATTTTTAAAAAAATATTTATATTTTTATTAAAAAAATATATATAATATATAAAGTTTATATTAATTATAAAAAAATATTATAAAATAATATAAATATTATTTAATTATTAATATTATAACTATTAATATAATTTTTTTTTATATATAATATAATAATATAAAATATTAATTTTTATTATAAATATAAATAAATTTAATATAATTATTAAATATAAATAAAATAAATTAAAACTAAAATATAAAATATAAAAGCTAATATTAAAAAAATATTATTTATTATTAAAAACGTTTAATAAAATAAATTTAAATATTTTATTTTTTAATTAGCTTTTAAACTATTAAATTAAATTATTATTTAAAAAAAATTTTTATTTTAAATAATTTATTATATTATATATTATTATTTAAATTAAAAATTATATAAAATTATATAATAAATAATTTAAAAAAAAGTTTATATAATTAAATAATATAGTTTATATTATATTTATTTTATTTGTTTTAAAATTAATAAAAGTTTATAATTTTATATAAACTATTAAAAAATTAATATATTAATAAAAAACCTTATTATTTTATATTATTAATAAATAAAAAACTAGTTTATATTATTAAAATATAAATCTTTATAAAAATTAATATATTATTAATATTTTATAATATTTTTATTTATTTTAATAATAAAAATATTATTATTTTTAATATTAAATATAAATTATTTAAATATAAAATATTATTATTTAAATTATTTAATAAACTAATAATTTTTTAAAAATATATTAAAAATATATTATTTAATTATTAAAATAACTTTTATAATATATATTTTTTAGTTTAAATAAAATTTACTATTTTTAAACCTGTTTAATAAAGTTGTTTAATAAATATATTTATTATTAATAAAATAATAATATTTAAAATATTATATATAAAAAAATACTTAACACGTAAAATATAATTATAAAAGCTATAATATAATAAAAGTTTACTAGGGTTAATAAGCTATAATTATATATTATATAAATATATAAAGCTTGTTAGCTTAACGAAGTAAATTTTATAAAGTTTTTATAATATTTAATAAACTATAAAATAAAATTAATAAAATAAACAAGCTAAATAATTTTAATATTAATATTTTAAAGTTTAATATTTAATTAAATATAAATATAAAAAAATATTACCTATTAATTATTATAATTTATAATTTAAAAAATAATTTTTAAAATTAAAATTATTATTTTTTAGTTTAATTAATACTAATAAATTTATATTACTTTTATAAAAGTTTATAACTTGCTTTTTTTAAGCTATAAATAAAATATAAAGAGTATATTATTTATATTATTAATTAAACCTTTAATAAACGCTTTATATTATCTTTAATTATTAATTATTAAATTTTTTATATTATTTATATTATTAATATTTATAAAAATAATAATAAATATTATATTATTATTTAAATATTATTAATAAATATAATAATATATTAATAAATAAATAAATAAAATATTTACTTAAATTATTATATTTATAATAAAATTATAACCGTGTTATATTTATTATTTAATTTAAATATTAAATATTAATTATATTAATATATTTTTATTTTAAAATTATAATTTAACCAAGTTTTTTTAATTTATTAATTAAAACGTTTATATATTAATAATTAAAAAATTAATATAATTAAAAGATTTTAACTAAATAAAACATAATAATAAATATTTAAATTTAAGCTAAATATAAATATATTATTAAATATATTATAAAATTTAATATATAACTAATTTTTATTTTTTTATTATAGTTTTAATAATTTATTAAATTTAATATTTTATAACTATTAAAAAAACGTTTTTATTTATTAAATTAATAAAATAAATACTAATGAATATATATATTTAATTTATACCTTTATAATAATAATATAACCTTTAGTTTATATTTTTTTAAAACAGTTAATATAAAATAAATTAATTAAAATAATATTTTTAATAATAATAGTTTATTTTTTATTAATAAAACTAAAGATTTTAAATAAAATAAATAATATTTTATTAATATTATTAATAAAACTATAATCAAAATTTTTTAATAATAACAACAGCTGTTTAAAGTTTATACTGTTTTTATTTATTTATATATATTATTTATACCTGGTTTAAAATTAATTAAATAATAAATAAAACTAAAAATCTTTTATATTATTATTAATAATATATTAATTATTAAATTTATAACTTTTAATAAGCTTTATATATTAATAATACTAAGCTTAGGATTAATTAAACAATAAATAAAACTAAAGATTTTTTATACTATTATTAATAATATATTAATTACTAAATACGTAGATTTTAACAAGTTATATATATTAATAATATTAGGCTTAAAACTAATTAAATAATAAATAAAACTAAAAAGCTTTTTTATTATTACTAGTAATATATTAATTAATATTTGTTTTTAATTATTTTTTAAAATAAAATAAAATAATTATATTAAACTATTTATAGCTTTATTTAAACTGTTATTAATATATTATCTTTAATATATAATTTATATTTATTAAAAACGTATATAAAATATTAATTATTATAGTTTAACTAGTAGTTTTATTATAATTTTTTATTTTTAAATTTAAATAATATTAATATTTAATTAAAAACTATTAAAATAATATTATAAGTTTAAAGTAAAAATAAAAATAAAAATAAAAATATTATATTATAAATTAAAAAAAAAAACAAATATTATAAACTTAATATAAAATAAAATAAAACAAGCGTTAATTTATATAACAAGTATTATTAATAAATAAATAAATTAAACGTTTATTAATTTAATATTAAATAAAAATATATAATAATAATAAAATATTTTATAACTATAATTATAACTAAGTTAACTTTTATAAAAAATAAAATAATATTAAACTAATAACTAGCTTAAAAAATAATAATATAAAAGTTTTATTAATTATTTTATAATTAAATATTAAAACTAATAGCTTTTTATTTATTTAAAATATTTAAATAATAAAATTAATTATATAATAAAACTAGTTAATTAATATTTACTATTTATTATAAAATATATTAAATATATATTAATTTATAATAAAGCTAAATATAATAAATTAAAAAACCTTTTTAAATAAATATTGTTTTTATTATTTATTAAATATTATAAGCTATTATTAATACTATAACTATTTTCTTTTTTTAAATAATTTTTTTAATTATTATTAAATTTATTATAAAAATATTTTATTATTATTTTTGTTTAAATATAATATTTTTTTATTAATTTAATAGCTTTTTTTACTTTTAGTAAATTTTTTTATTTTAATAAAGCTTTTTTTTTATAATCATTTTATAATATTATTTTACTTTTATATTAAAAGTTTTTTATAAAATATTTATTATTATTATAAGTTAAAAATATATTAATTTTATTATATTTATTTAATAATTATATTTCACTTAAGCTTTATAGCTTATAAATATTAATATAATAATAATTTAAATAACTATAGTTTATTATAATAAAGTTTAATTTTTTTAGTTTATTATTTTATTTATAAAACTTATTTATTAGTTATATATATTTTAATTAAATTTTTTTTTATAAACATGTTTATATTTAATTTTTTAAAGTTTTTAAACTATTAAAATAGTTCTTTATTATTAATACTTTATAATATTATATTAGATTTTATTAAAAATTAACTTTTTTATTATTATTAAATTTTTAAAATAATTAATAATCTTTACAGCTAGTTATTATTATAAAAATTAAATTTAAAAAGAAAATTTTAATTATTATTACTGTTTACTTTAAATATATAATTATAAATATAAACTATTATTTTTAATAATATAAAAAAATTAAAATATGTATAAGCTTAGCTTTTTTTCAATATAATTTATTAAAGTTTTTTATTAGTTTTATTATTTTTTTATTATTTTCAAGCTTTTTTAATATAATTAACTTAGCTATTAATTTATTTATTTTATATTATCCTTTTATATTATTATTAATAAATATTTTAACATTATTATTTATTTATAAAAATAAAGATTTTTATAGTAATAAATAATATATAATCTTTTATTTAATATATTAATAATAATAAAATAATAAATTAAAAACTATATACTTTATTTATTAATAGCTTTATTAATTAATATTAACAATATTTATTAACTATTTATATAATATAATAATAATATAATATATATTACTTTATATTTTTTATATTTTATATTTTATTAATTAACTTTTTACACTTTTATATTTTTTTATATACTTTTATATACTTTTATATATTTTATTTTTTATATTTATTATTATTATAACTAATATTAAAAAATACTTGTTTTATATATAATTAAAAATATAAACTTTATTAATATAACTTTAAATAATAATATAGCTATAATTAACCGTAAAATTAAACCTTTAATAATAAACATAAGCTTTTATTTTAATTAGCTTAAAGTATAATAAATTATTAATATAATAAATAAAAAAAATATTTATATAAATTTATAAAACTTTTAAATACTTTTATTATAAACTTTTTTTAAAGCTTAATAAATTTAATTTTTATTAATATAATATATATAAAAAAACTTAAAAAATTATTAATAATAAAAAATTAAAAAAACTTATTATTTAATTTTTATAAATATAAAAACTTAATAATAATATAAATAAAATAAAACAATATATATAAATAGTTTTTTTAGATATATTTTTAGTTAATAATATTAAAAAATTAAACGTTTATAAAACTAAATATAAAATAGGTTTTTCTTTTAATATAAAACTTATTAAAATAAATTATATAACTTTTAATAAAGTTTATTACTTTTAAACCCAGGTTATATAAATTTTAATACTTTATAAATTATAACTTAAAAAAATTATAACTAAAATAACTAGAAATTTTAAAAAAATAATTTTATTTATTTATAATTATAATATAATAACTATTTAAATAAACTTTTTAAAAATAATAATCTAAGTTTTAAGCTAATATAATATATTTTATAATGTTTTTATAATTTTTTTAAAATTATTATTAGTTTATAATAAAACTTATATTTTTTTTAAAAAAAATATTATATAATCTTTATAAAAATATTAAAAATACTTAATAAATATAAAATATAATTATTAATAAATTAAATATTTATATATTTAATATTTAATTAAATTTAAAAAAAGTTTAATATAAACTAAATTATTAAAAAAATAATTATAATAACTTTAATTAAGCTAAATATTTATAATACTTTAAAAATAATGATTTAACTTTAAAATATTATTATATTTTATTTTTATTATAATATAACAAAAAACATTTTAATTAAACTAGCTTTAGCTTAAGTTTAACTAGTTAATTATATTTAAATTAAATTAAAAATATTGATTTTATTAATTTTAATTTTTTAAACTAATAATTATAAAACTAGCTATATAATTAAACTAATAATAAATATATATATATATATTAATAATATAAATATAAATTTATAATGTTTATTTTATTAGTTATTATAATAATAATCTTTTTTATTATTATTTTATTATATTTATAATTATAAATAAAATTTAAATATATTTATACCTGCTAGCTTATTAATTTAATTTAAAATATAATAATAATAATAAACGCTTTTATAATTATTAATATATATAAAATATTATTAATAAACTTAAACATATAAATAATAAGGTTTATAAATTTATTTATTATTATATCTATATATAGCTAATAATAATTTTATATATATAAAAGTAATAGCTATAAAATATATTATACTTTTTAAATTATAATATTATTAAGGTTTTTGTTTTTTTACTATAATTATTAGCTGTATTTACAACAGCTTTATTGCTTTTTTTAAATAGTTAATATTATACGTAGCTTTTTTTTATTAACTAATATAGCTTTATTCTTGTACGTTATTAAGGTAGTATTTAAAGCTAGCTTAAAATATTTAATATATAATATTTTACATATAAGCTTTTATTTAAAATTAAATTTATTACGTTTATATAAAACTTTAAGTTTAACTTTATATTTCATTATAAATATAAATATAAATATAATTAACTATTTTTAAATATTTATTATATTATATTTAATTTTAGCTATAATATTATTAATATCTTTTTTAATACTAGTATTAACTATAATCTTTTTATAAAACAAGATTTTATTTAATACTATTATAATTAAAGTTTTAAATAAAAAACTAGTTTTATTATTAACTAAAACTAATATATTTAAAGCTTATTTTTTAATATAATAATAAAAGAACTTATTTTTTATTTCGTATTTATTATATATTAAAATCCCCTGCTTATATATAAATATAGCTATATTAATATTTAACTATTTTAACTTAAAGTTCATTAAGTTTTTGTTTAATTATATAACCGCGTTTATTAATAGCTTTATAAAGTTTTTATAAATATTGTTTTATTTTTATATCTAGTTAAGCTATAAAATATAATAACTAATAAGTTAATAACTAGGTTTATAATAATATAGTAAATTTTATATAAAAAGTCAAGCTTTTAATTATTTTTAACCAGCTTTAAAATATTATTTAAAACGTGGTTTTTAACGTTAACTAAGATTTTAATTAAAAAAACAAACAAGTATAATAAAATAAATAATTTTATAAACGTTTATATTTTTATATCCTTAGTTTTTTTAAGGTTTTTAATTGTTTTAATATACTAGTAAAAGTAAATAATAAATCCTTTAATAGTATATTATATATTAAATAAAAACCTTATAGCATTTATATATAAGTTTTTTTTATTTTTTATTTTTTTAATTTAATACATGATTTTTTTTAAATAATAAATAAATTTTTAATAACGTTTTTTTAATATTAACTTAAATATTAATATTAATAATAATTAAAAACATTATATTTAATTTTATTTATATTTATAAAGCTATAAGCTTGTAATAAATATAATAAGTTAGTTTATTTTATATAATTTCTTTTATATTTATATAAAACTTTATTAAACTTTTATTTAACTTAAATAACTTATTACTAGCTATACTATATAATATGAAATTATTAATAATAAATATATATTTATTTTTTATAAACGTGTTAAAGTTATTATTATATATTATATTAACTAAGTTATTTATTAACTTATTATTTAAAATATTAATATAATAACTTAAATATATAAAAACATTATATATATTTATATATAACATATAAACAAGCTTATTAATAATAAGTATTAAGCTAAACAATATAACTATAAACCGTATTAAATATATATATAAAATTTAAACAATAATTAAAAGTATATATATATATAAAATAATATATAACGTTATAAACTTTTGTTTAAATAAAATCTTAAAGTTAAAGTAGTATTTAATATTAATATAAATTAAGCTAGAGTATATTTATATAAAATAAAATATATATATAATTAATATTTTGTTTAAATTTAAAAATAAAAAGATAAACTAATTATTATTATAAATATATATTTATTTAAATATAAATTAATATTATTAATTAATACTATTAAATATAAATTTAAACGTGTTTAAAAATATAATTAAATTAAAGCTTAATATAATAAATAAAATATAAAAGCTAATAGTAGAAAAAAAGTGGGTAAAAAAAGTACGTTGTTTATTTTTAGTTTAAGTAAGTATTTGTTATAGCTTAAATATATATATCGCTAGCTATTTTAACAGCTGCGCAGCAGCAGGTAGGATAGCCTAGTATTTTAGCTAGTTTAGGGTAAATATAAACGCGATCCCGCGTTTACTTTATAACGCATTTTTTTTTATTTAATCTTTTTTTATTTAAACTTATAAATTAGCTGCTTAAGTAATAATATATATTATTAAATTTCTTTATTTATAAATAGCTATTTTTAAAAATAAATAATTTTAATAAACTTTTATAAAAATTAAGTTGTTTAACTACTTTAAATTTATTTAAATTGTTTAATAAATAGTTTTTTTATTTTATTTTATACGTTAGCTTAAATAAGCTTTTTTATTTTATTTTTTATTTTAGTTGTTTTTTTTACGTAATATATAAAAATATTTTTTTTTAATTATAAACTTAATTTATAGCTATAAAATATTTATTTTTTAAATTTTAAATTTTTATATAATTATTTAATATTTTTTAAATAATAATAAAAACAGCTAATATATTATATTATTAAATTAGCTTATAATTTTTTTTAATAAAATAAACTTTTTTATTATTAATATTATTTTTAATTTAATATTTTATAATAAAAATTTTTTTTTTTTAAATATATATTTAAAAATATTTTTAT
>MU620087.1:0-11676 GCA_025201785.1 Xylaria longipes
TTTAAAAAGGGTGTAAAAAAGTGTTAAAAAGTGGATTTTTGGTGTGAAAAGGGTGGCCCGTGGGGGGACGGCCCGTAGGGGGGCCACTGATCTTAACTCACTGTAAAGTATTGACGTACTCAAAGAAATCATGGCAATAAGATATAAGTACACGCTATTTATCCACTTAGCCAATCGCAGGCACTTTGGACTTGCGGCGTAAGTGTATAACAGGATATATGCTAAGTACTGCGGCTCCCGCCATGAAGACGGCAGCAAAAACTTGTAGGTGCCAGGAATCTTTCTCTGCCGTCTTAAGATCGTAGATTGAGCCTGCAATGGGGCTGCCTATTAAGAATCCCAGTCCGAGCGAAATCCAAAACAATCCTGATCGGGTACCAAGTACGGAGGTTGAAGGACAGAAAAGAGGAATGAAAGCGCCGGGCAGAGCGACTAGTGCGCCAGATATGATTCCCCAGAATACCGACCAAACAATGGTTGCAGAAACAGAATCGACTGCTATCCAGGCGAACAATAGGACGGAACTTAAAGCGAGACAGATTGTAATGGTCTCTGTGGGGCCGATTCTGGCTGCAGCAAGCCCGATCAGAAGTCGACCAAGTACAGATGCCCCATTCAGTATGGGTAGAAGATCGAGAGTTAAATTAGGATCAATAGAGGGAACTCTAACCTTTTCTACTAAAGGTAAGTACAGCAAGGGAATGAAGTAAGCCGTGGCGTTAAAGAGCCCTGCGACACACAGGATGATGAAGGGCCAGTCCACAAATGCCGTAGTGTCGAAGAAGCGGCGGCCCGAACGTGCTTTTGGTTGGTAATTAACCAGAACTAGGTAGGATAAAAGGTATAAACCAAATACCACGAAGCCGAGACTACGGGTGGCCCAGGGAAAACCAATGCGAGGCACAAGGTAGCGTAACATGAGGGGATAGACGATTCCACCTGGAGTGGTTTATTATTAGGACTTGGCTCGTCTGAATCGAAAGTTGAACTAGCTTAACATACCAATGCTACTTCCACATGACATCAGGCCCATTGCTTTGGCACGAGTAGCACGATCTGGCAAGCAGGCAGCAGCTGCTGATACACTTGGCGTGAATAAGATCCCAGCACCAAGCCCAATGCACACGCCGTGGCAGAGGAATAGTTGATAAAATTGAGTGCACAGGCTAAGTAGCATGATACCAGCAACTTGCAATAAGCTTCCAGCCAGGAGAAGAGCCGGGTAAAACCCGCGATCATAGAGTGGGCCAGTGATAGCACCCCCAGAGAGGAGAATGAAAGCACAAGTTGTTGAAATCCAAGCAATATCCGAATTTGAGTAGTTTTTGATGAGAACCAACTCGTAGTACGATTGGAAAGCACCAGAAGTGAGTAGAAACCCCCTAACGGTGTACATTAGGATTGCATAAGACATTACATAGCAAGAGTAAACATACCATGTATTAAAGAAAACGATAAACGTGCTCAGAATTTGAAGCCATTCCTTGGGCTCCTTCTTTGGTAAAGGAGGCACTATATCAGCCCTGTTTTCATTCAAGCCAAGCTCTTCAGCAGAAATGGCCATCTTATTGTTTGAGGTAGTCGTCGGCGTCATGGCTCCACAATAGCAAATGCTGCCCATACCATACAGCACCAAACTGGATGAAGCAGTATTAGAAAGAGGAATGGACACTTCTCCAAGTCAGATTTTTCAATGAGATTTCAGGCAGGTTGTCCTTGCATATTCACAGAGAAAGAGTCCCTTAGCCGTCTCATGCACATTTATTTCATCTTTTCCCCTCCTCGAGCTCAGGTTACATAAGCAAAGCTTCCGTATCCGACTTTGACGGCAAGATCCGATCATATGTCAGAATGGTAAGATGTCTTTGTGTCCTTCTAGCCAGAAGAGGAATCACAGCCTGCATCTTTGTACGACTCGGTGAACGCAGAGACCCCGACGTAGTATTGACGTGTCGCCGAATAAACAACATGTGGGCCAAGTAGGAATGACTGCAGGTAGTATGAAGACAAGTAGAGGCTACCCGACCTAGATGCCATGAGTTTGTTGTTGACGAAGATCGCCCGGTATTTTTGTAACCGGCCCTATGATCTGATCATGATTCCAAAGGATGTAACCGTTTATTGTTGTTCGCCGGCCGTTCCGTACGATCAGATCCTTGCATGAAGGATTCCACATACAGACTTATAGACGGAACAAGCAATGGATGTGCATAAAAGTCCTCATGTACATATCAACTAATGTTATTCTAAGTCGCAGCTTGCCGTGTTTTTCCGAACTAGAGAGAGGCTGGCAAATGAAATGATTCACATAGACACACTCGACGGGGATAAGGGGAGCCTACTATCTACCACCAACTTTCTACCCCAACGCTCCATTGCGAAGATTACAGGCATCGGGGATCGACATGCTTCTAGACCGAGGGTGTGTGGTAATATCGGTATCCAGCCTATGGAGTCGGTTAATTATAGCCCCAGGCTGTGTAAGAACATACAATGCCACCTTGATATCCTATGAAGCTACTTGGAAATGAAACGACAGACGTCTTTGATTGGCGAGGGATGGTTACACAGCATAATGAAGAAGACACTTCAGGCAGGCTCTGTTTTTTCTTCATATTACCAATCACCATCATTCCACAGTTCACTTCGCTTTTATTATCCCCTCTGTGGTAAAGCTGGCCGGATCCTAGTGGGTGAGATGTAAGTTCTTAGGATTCGAGTGATTTGTGGAGGCCACTGACTAGCGCACACTAAAATATAGACTGCGCATTTATATACACAATATACGGACTTCTTCGTCTTCTGGATCCAATAAGCCAGTCCATCACATTCTCTTTTTCTGTCATTGGCTACCTTGCCTCAGTAGCAGCCCCTAGTCCCAAGACTTGAGATTATCCTGCTTCGCGCGTCGCTATGGCGAAAACTACCGACTCTGCTGTCGTCCCCTCTGCACGTCTTGCACAATCTGCATACAATTCACCATACTCACGCGCGAGTGCCTCTGCCTCCCACCCAAATACTGATCCATATGCCCCTCTCCGCGCCAGCGCTCTCTAATCTCGAAGCCATGGGCTACGACCCAAGAACCATGGTAGAGCATGGTATCGTCTGAGCTGAAGACCAGGCCCCTCACGGCCATGTTATGCATTCGCAATACATGCATTGGGCTGGCTCCTGCATGTTTCGTGTCATGGAAGGCTACGACGAGTGGCTAACCAAAGGGGAAGTCGATGATATGATCCAAAGCAAGAACATCATGATCGTCGTCAAGAAATATAAGTTGGACATACGAAGACAGGTCAAGTATCCTGACTCGGTAAGAACTGCGTTGTCGTGGAGCGCCGGACACCACTGACCACAAGAATACAGCTGATTGCAGCCTATCGTCAAGAGTCCATAGAGCCAACGCGTAACATTGGGACTGTATCTCTCTACTCGCTAAAGCAGCAAGCGATTGTCGCCAACATCAAGGGCTCAGTCAGTTATGTCGATGTAAAGACTGCTCGCCCTATAGACATTCGGAGTCTTGGAGGAAACTGGCCGTCTTTATACGATGCTTACGTGAAGAAGTCTGAAGAAGCAAAGGCTCTGTTTGTATATACTTCTAATCAATTTATAACATATAGTAAAATAGTAATATATTGCGATTTCTAGCTCCTTGGTTGGTCTGCCTAAAAACAGCGCAAAGTAATGTTAACCAATCAACACATCTTCGAGAACTTTCTTCCCCTCACGAAAGTTCCTAATCGTTTATCGTTGAAAAGCAGTAACTTGAACATCGACATATTTATCGCTGCTTATATCGTCGATATAAACCCTTCGCGTGGTCAGACAACCGTTGTTGTGACTGGTGACATTCAAAGCTGATGGACAACAATACATCCGGTCGAGTGGTGCCGTCTGATGCTGAACCTGGCCTCCAAATCACGCATGGCTCTAAGACACCCAAGTCTTACCCATACTATAATTATACGGCCTTGCCGGAAGGATGAATCCGTTTGGTGCGGATTTATGGGGATTCTATCGACGCACCGCCAGGTGGCTTCAACTTGGATGACGATTTGCACGTCACGCTACATGATTACCCCTTATCGTCTTGTCCTGAGTATATTGCCCTCTCCTATACTTGGGGCCGAGCCTTCCGGTAGGGCTGATCCAACCTATCGCATCTTCACTCAAGAACCTCGATGTTTTCCTATTAATTGTGGAAGACGTCTCCTGCGTGGCACTCGCAATCTTCGAACAGCACTCCGCCACTTACGCCAGGGGCAGCAGCTACGCAAGAATGACGATGCATTGAATCGCCATCCTGATGTGGGGAAGAAAATTGATCAATACTTCGGCTCATCAAGGCTTCTGGACTTATACTGGATTGATGCTCTTTGTATCGACCAAGACGATACATCCGAGCGCTCCATACAGGTGTCACATATGGGAGAGATATACAAGAAAGCGCGATTGTGTGTTGTGTGGTTGGGTGAGCAGAATCATCATACTAGCAGTGCTATGGAGCTAGCAGTGGAGCTCGCCAATAATGACGAAGCTTTGGATGCCTTCAATGAAACGATAGACTCAGCTACCGCGGTTAAAACATCAAAGTTTCGACGAATGATCAATCGTATCATCAACGAGCTACCCGAAGAACGGATCATTTCGCTAGCTATCCTTCTGTCGCATGCATGGTTTTCGAGAGTCTGGGTTCTTCAAGAAGTAACTATGGCACCCAAGGTAGCTGTACAATGCGGTTCGCAGCTCTCTGATGTCTACACTTTGATAAGGCTAGGTCAGCATTTGGAGGGAGCGAAGAGTTTCTTTTCTGTGACCTCAATTGTTGCATCCGATATCACAGACAAGCTTGGACTCCGCCCGATGGGAGCCCCAGGGTCTTTTACCGAAACTCAATCGATGTTGGTAAAGCTCGCCGGAGCTAAACACAAGCTAGACGCGGGAAAGATGCCTCCATTTTTTGATGTCATGGCTATGGCCGCCAAATCCGAATCGGCTGACCCTCGCGACAGGATCTATGGAGTCCTTGCTATAACAGCCGAGTTTCAACTAGATTCGGGACGAACATTATATCCAGATTATAAGTTACCAGTGCGCGTTGTCTATGTGAAAGCAACATCTCAAATCGCCAGTCGACATAAACACCTCGGTTTCCTGAGTCTAGTGTGCCAGCAACATCGAAAGACTATTAAGGACCTTCCATCGTGGTGCCCTGACTACACGCATATTGAATCGGGATTATTCTCACCGGGTAGTGCAAACAATGGGGGTTACGCAGCACCCCTCTGGGGTCGCCAACCGGATATCAGAGTCGTTGATGATAAGATGCTAGCCGTTTATGGTTTCTGCTATGATGTGGTTGATAAAGTGACTCATGACATAAAGGGTCTCCTTGTCCTAGCCTTGAATATGAAGAGGTAAGTACTGTTCCCCCCAGGACCACCGTTATCTTCCTAATGATTTTTGTTTATAGAAACAGGGCTACCCACATAAACTCATTGTGGAGACTTCTCATCCTGGACCGTATCTTCGATGTAACGCCTGCACCAAAAGTAGTAGGCCTATACTTTCCTGCTATGGTAGGAGCACTAATGGCTGTAACCAACCCAATCTCCCGACCAGAGCAGGAAGAAGTCACAAATGAAGAATTAAACGACTGGCTTCATATCACGACCGAATTATGCGAGTTAGAGCCAGACAGTCGCCCATTTTTGCCAAATGTTGAGTTGGTGCAAGAAGTTTACCAACAAGGAAATTCGTGCAACATGGATCATGATGTCCTCCAGGCGATGTATATTGCACGGGAGGCTGAGTCAGTTCAACTACGTGCAGTGGAAGCCGGCCTGGTGCCGGAGTTAGAACAGTTATTAGGGTCTGATTTGGCGGATACTTCCGAAAAGGGCTTCGCCTACCAAGCAATGGTGATGTTTAGGGATAACCTAGCGCAAGGGTTGGTCAAACTTCTTGTGAGCAAATGCTTCTTTGCTACTGTGAAAGCTGAGAGACTTGGTATAGGCGACGAGTCGGTTAAGACGGGTGACGAGGTATGGATCCTACACAGTGCTTCGACACCAAGACTTCTGAGGCCACTTGAGAATGGGAATTACGAGTATCTTGGAGAGACGTATGTCCACGGCATAATGGGCGACGGGATCACGGATGAGTTTCGAATCCAAGACGTCCAAAGGGTGTATATTGAATAAGAATTTTGGCCGGCGCATTACATGGGATAATCTGTTTTGTATGGTATCCCGTAACTTTTCGTCAATCTGATTTTGAGACCTCGTCTTCACGCACTGAAAAAACAATAGCTTTCATGCTGCTGCATCATCGTCGAACTCAATGAAGGCCCACTTAGGATCTTGAGGCACTCTACGGACATGCCTCTTTCAAAACCCTATCCCGTAACTTCGAACATGAATTAACACAGGTCATCTTATTTACTTCTAGAGAGAAACCTTTTTGGGTTCTAAACACAGATTGATCATGCCTAGACAGCAGAGGCTACCACAGTCTCATTATCTCTCTGTGGTGTAGCCTACTGAGATACAGAAAATAGCTTATTGCTCAACATCTATATAGGGAATAATTAAGACGATATATTATAGTTATAAGCCGAGCAACTAGTGACTCTTCGTGAATTACGAGCTTGCTGCTTACTTAGCTAGGTATTTTATAACCTTGAAACTAGCAGGTTTTAAAAACTCATTACATACAGCTATCTTTATATAATACTAGAGGCCTTTTTAACCCAGGGGCAAGGAAGCCTAAGTTTTTAAAACCCCTTATTTAATAAAACCCTTTCTTTTATTACTACTTATTACTTATTAATTATTATTTACTACTTATTAAATATATATAATACTATAACTAATAACTAAAATAATAACTAAAATAATAATTATATAAAATATAAATAATTTATTAGCTTTTTTTTTTTAAGCAGTTATAAAAGCTTAATAAAAAGGACGGAGATATACTAGCTATTTTTTAAACGGCCGCGCTGTTTGTTTAAAAAAAGCGTAAATAAATTTTTGTTAAAAAATAAAAATTAAACTTAAGTAATTAATATAATTTATTTAACTAGCTAATTATTATTATTATTATTATTAATATTAAATTTATTTATTAATTATTATATTATTTATATAAATTTTTTTCGTATAAATTTAATAACTAGTTTATCTTTTATATTAATTATTAATTTAAATTTAATAAATTTAAGTTTATATAAAAATATTTAAAATTAAAATAAATATAAAATTAAACAAGTTTAAAATAATTAATATATAAGTATAAAATTAAATAAATTAAACATAATTAATATATAAATATAAAACTAAATAAGTTAAAAATAATTAATATATAAATATAAAATTAAATAAGTTAAAAATAATTAATATAATTATTATATAAATAATTTAATAGGTTTTTTTTTAAGCAGCTATAAAAGCTTAATAAAAAAAACAGAAATATATTAGCTATTTTTTAAACAGCTATATTGTTTGTTTAAAAAAAGCATAAATAAAAATTAAATTTAAATAATTAATATAATCTATTTAACTAGCTAATAATTATTATTATTATTATTTATACTAAATTTATTTATTAATTATTATATTATTTATATAGATTTTTTTTATATAAATTTAATAATTAGTTTATTTTTTATATTAATTATTAATTTAAATTTAATATATTTAAGTTTATATAAAAATATTTAAAATTAAAATAAGTATAAAACTAAATAAGTTTAAAATAATTAGTATAATTATTATTAAAAATAATAGTAAAAACTTGTTTATTAAGCTTAAAGTTTTTTTTAAATATTTTATATAATTAAAGCTAAAGCTAATTATATAAAATAATTTATTAATTATTAATAAATATAAAAATAAAACTTAGCTTATATTTTATTAATGTTATTTTTTAAAGATTTCTTTAATTATATAAAATAATTTATTAATTATAATAAGTAATTATTAATTCCCGCTTTAAATTAATAAAATATATTATAATATTAAAATTTTTAAAATAATTTTTAACTTAAATAAAATCGAAAAGATTTTATAATAAATATAAACTGTTAATTATTTTAAAGTTAAAACTTTAATAAATATATTAAATATATTAAAAGTATTAAATATATTAAAAATATTAAATAAAGTAGTTTATATATATATATAAATAAAAAGATAAATAAAAAATAATAAGTATATAATAATAATTATATATTTATTTATATTTAAAATAAAAAATAAATTTATTTATATATATATAATAAAAGCTAATAATTATAAAAAGGTTTTTTAAATAAAAAAACATAATTTTTTATTTAAATAATTAAAAATGTTTTAGTTAAAGTTTTAAACTAAAAAAACTTTTATTTTATTTAGTTATATTTTTTTTGTTAAAAATTTAAATATTTAAACAAAGAAAAAAAAAAAAAAAAAAACTATATAACTTATATAAGCTTACAAGCTTATATAAAATATATTAATACTTTAATTAAAAGTTAAACCTAGGTTTTTTAAAGCTTAAGCTTTATAAAAGTATAAATAAACGTTATACTTTTAAACTATTAAAGTTTTTTTTTTATATTATAATTATAAATAGTTAAAGTTATTTATTTATTTATTTATAAAATAAGTTTAAATAATTTAACTATTTTTATTATTTAAAAACTATAATAAATTATATAAAGTATTATAAAATTAATATTAAGGATTTTTTAAAAAATATTAATATAAGCTAGGTATAAATATATATTATTATATAAAAGTTTAAATCTTTTTATATAGTTATAAAAGTTATTTTATTAGCTATATATAAAAAAATAAATATAAAGCTTTTTTTATTATATAGTTTAAAAATTATAAATTTAGTTTTAGTAGTATAAGTTTTAAAAAAAGCTTTATAATAATTAATATTAATTTATAAATTTAATAACTATTTTTTTATTAAACTTTTTATATTTATTTTTATTTAATATTTATATATTATATTTTTATTAAAGTTTAATATTTTATTTATTACTATTTTTATATAACAAAAAATTATAGCTATAAATAATATTTTAACTTTATTAGTATAAAAAAATAAAAATTATAAAAACTAATTAGCTGTAATAGTTATATATATATATTAATAAAGCCCGTTTTTTTATATATTTTTTAGTTAATATTAAAAATATTATATTATAGCTTTATTTTTATAACTTATACTTTATAATAATAAATATAAAAGTTAAAAAATAGCTTTTTTTAATAAATAGCTTAAAGTTTTAAATAAACTTTAATATATAAAGTATATCCGGTAATATTAATAATACTTTTTATAAAAAATTAAACAGCTAAATATTTTTTTTTATTATTAAAAATATAAAAATTACTAGTAATAATTAAATAATAATAAATATTTTATTAACTACTTTATATATATAAGTTTTAAAATTAAATATAAACTTTTTAAAAAAATATTTTATATTATTAATTATTTTAAACTTTTAATCAATATTATTTATTATAATAACTAATATATTTATTAAAAAAAAAATATATATAAATATTTTAATTATATTAAAGTTTATAATTAAATTTATTATTTAAAATATAACTTTTTTAAAAATATTTTAAGCTATAATATATTTTAATAACAATATATATACTAGCTATTTTTTAAACTAAATGTTATGTTTAATGTTCTTTATAAAAGCAAAGCTTTTAGTTAAGGTCCTATTTATATATTAATTAAAGGATAAAAAAAGAAAAAAATATTTATAATAAAAATTATATAGGTAAATATTCTTGTATGCACAAGTGGTTAATTATATAACCAAAGGTAGGCCCCGCAGGGGCTACTTATTAAAGTTAGCCAGCTAGCCTATAACTTTAAGTAAAGCTTAAAACTGTTTAAATATTTAAGCTATATTTTAAAATATTTAATAATATAATAATTTTAATTATTTAATTTAAAATAATATTATTATTATATATTATTTTTATATTTAAAATATTAACGTTTTTATTTATTTATTAACTAGCGCGTAAATAATAAAATAACTAAATATATATTTTATTTATTATATATATTTATTTATTTAAAACTATAACAATAATAAACTCGAGCTAAAGTTAATATTTTAAATATTATTTATTTTTATATAGCTTATTATATAATAATTAAAACTTATTATTAGTTTTATTAAGTTTAGTTTTATTAATTAGTTTATTATAATATAATATTAATATTTTATTTATAAGCTTAAACTAAAAAAAATTATTATATAATATAATAATAAATATATTTTTAAAGTTATATTTATTTTATATTTATATTTATTTAAGCTATATATTTATTTTTTATAAATTAATTTTAAATATTATATTATATTTATTAATTATTAAAATATTAGTTATTTATTATATTTAATATTGTATTTTTAAAATTTCTTTTTATAATAAAATTATTATTTAAATTAAATAAATAAAGAATTATAAATTTTAATATAAAATATATTATTATTTTATTAATATTAACCTTTATATAATTAAATATTATAATAAAACGTATATATTTTTATTATTTTTTATATTTTAATATTATTATTAAAGTTTTAATAATATAATTTTTTCTTGTGTTATTTTTATTTAAAAAATAAAAATATAGTTATAAATAAATACTAGTGTTAATATTTTATTAATTTTTAATATTAATAATAAATTTTTTTTTTTTAATAATAATTTATTTTATTTAAATATTATAAAACAAAATTAAAAACTATTATTTAGTTATAATTTAACTTATATTTTTATATTATTATATTGTTAAAATAAAACTATATAATTTTAATATTAATTAAAATATTAAATTATATAAAAATATATTATTATTTATAATTATATAGTTATATTATTTATAGAATTAAAATAAAGTTTTTATTTAATTTAAATAGCTTTTTATTAAAATTATTTTTAAAAATAGTAATAAAACTTATTTTATTTTTAGTAAAATAATAATTATTTTTTTTTATTAAATTTTATAGTATTTTTTAATTTAAAAACCCGGTTTTTATTTTTTATTATTTAATAATATTTTTTATTATATTAAATATTTAATTTATTCGCTTTATATTTTTATTTTATAATATTAATAATATTTTATAATATAAATTAAAATTATTTAATAAAAAATAATTAAATAACTTAAAATATATAATATAATTAATTTTAATATATAAATTTATTATTTATTTAAATAATAATATTTTTATTTTTTATAACTATATAAGCTAATTTAATAAACTTTTTATAAATATAATAGTTATAGCTAGCAGCTTTAATAATAAATGGTTAGCTTATATATATAAATATAATATATATAGCTAGGTTATAGCTAGTGCTATAGCTTACTTATATATATATTTATTTATAAATTATTTAAATAATTTACTACTAGAAATTAAAGCCCTTAAAGCTACTTTTCTTTTAGCTTATAATTAATATATAAATTTAAAATTTATTATATAAAACTATAAATATATTTTTATAATAATTATAAACTTTTTTAAATATTATTAATAATTAATTTATTATATTTTTTTTTATCGGATAACTTTTATTAATAAAATAAAATATTTAAAGCTAATTTATTTATATATTTTTATATAAA